>NW_010576452.1:150568-177755 GCF_000705375.1 Tinamus guttatus | reverse complement strand
TGGCGGGCCGAGCGGGGGGGGGGGGGGGTGCGTTTCCGCGCCGCGGCTCCTGGGGCCCGGGCGGCGCCGTGCCCCGGTCGCACACATCCGCAGTGCCCTGTGTCTGCTGCCGCCCTTCCCACGGGGATGCAACTGGTCGCCCTGGTGTGCGGGGATGGGCCAGTCCCTGTTCCGGTCGCTATATCCAGGCGTGGGGCAAGAGCTTCGCCCTTGCCAGCCTGCGAAGGGGCTCCCCGCTGACAGGAACCCCTCCTAAAAAAAGGATTTCCCACTTGCACCTTCGTGCTGTTTTTTTTTTTTTTTTTTTATGTTTATTGCTGTAATAACTTCCTTGTAGGTACAGCTCATTTACTGATTTAATTTTATTCTGTTTTCCAAAACCTGTTCACTTTTTGAGTATTCTTAATAATCATTGTGGACTCTTTAGCACGGCTTTCAACTGTATCTTCTTGGTCATGGACTTAAGGATCTTCTTAGACTAGACAGTACTGTGCTATACTGACACTGTACTGTACAGTTTCCCAGGGTGTCTAATTTAAGGGCTGCACTAAACTTACGAATCTGCAAAAGCTTATGCAGTGTGCTTAACTTCTGTATTCTGAGGTGTGAATAAACATAAAATATTCTAATAAAATTCACATTTCGTTTATATACCAGTATATTTGGTGAACTTAAATTTTGTAAAATTTTCTCAAAAATAAATGAAGTGAGGTAGGCATTTGAAGTAGAAATCAGAAATCTGATGATTAAAAGAACAGCCTTCATTTATCACCTCCCATTATTTATTCACTGTGAAGAACTATATATTTTTAAATGGAATATTTTGTATTCCATTATTTGTATAGTGCATTCCATTTGTATTCCATTGTTTGCATAGTTAAAATCCTATGAAAGAGAAAAAGACGAATGCACTACTTTACAAGCACAGTACTAAGAAAGTGAACCACACTGTGCTACTGCTGCTAGAACTTTAGTCCAGGCATTCCTCAGTATTAGCTGCTGACAAAGAGCTTTCAATCTTAGGTTTCATCTTAGACCTTAGATTTTAGCCTAATATCTTAGTTTAATTATTAATTTGTGTTTGTGGCTGGTTTCAGTCTGTCTTCTTCCTCTTAATTATTTCTATGAGACTGGGGAGACAAGTTTGTTTTCCAGTGTTATATGCCCTTTCTAGGTTGCAGATATGTCTTATGCATTAATTTCGGCAAATTCATCCCTAGCTGATGTCTTGCACAAAATCACTCATTTCTTGAGAACTAAGGCAATAGAAAAGACTAAGACTTTTTTTTTTTTTCTGAATCTGTTCTTTGTGAAAATAGTTCTTTGCCTTATCTTGTTTAGTGCTTCTATAGTTGGCCCAAACCTGAACTTTCCTTTGAGGATTTTTATATTCTTTCTGGTATAGAAATCTGCATATTATGGCAGGTCTGATGTGATTGTGTTGGAGGAACAAGTTATTGACACACCATGTAAACGCAAGTGTCATTCCTCGTTTTAGATAAAGACAGGTAAGCTGGCCAAGCCTGCCAGTAGAAGAGCATTTTTGATCACCAGCCATATTCAACATTGTGTTTGTTTTTTGTCTCAAGACCTGAGATGTCCTTTTTATTCTATAGAAGAATGAATTAACAAAGGGGACAGTATATTTTTACAGCTGAACTAGCTGTATGCATTTCAAATAAAACCCTGCTGGGGAAGTTTATTCCAGGTATTATGAAATGTAATTGCTATTTGAATGTTAACAACAAAATATATCCAAAGTTTAGAGATGTTTGGTTTTCTTCTTGCTTGTTGCAAGGAAGAATTGATTTGTTTGACTTGCTGGATCCATGTTTTATCAACTGTTTATTGGTATTTTTTTTTTGTATTTTTCCGTCAGCGTAGCTATTACGGCATGAGGGTTGCAAATGTGGTTGTTCTCCCCATCATTCGTGTGGTGCTGCCTTTAAAAATGACTCTCATAGTTGTTGTATGAGAATAGTGTGTCTTTTTGCATCCAAACCATTCCCGATCACAAGCATGCCACCAAATATCTTCAATAACAAATCAGCATTGTATTGAATGTGTTGGTTATTTAAATTAAGATTTTAATTCAACTTAACTCTGAATTCTTAATCAGTTCTTGGAATTGCAAGGAAGAGCAGACAAATGGTTTGCCCCTTATTGCTCTAATTCAACTTACACAGTAATTCAACTGGTTCAGAATTTTCTTTTTTTTTTTCTCACAAACTTATCTTGTGCTTTCTCCAAAGGATATGCAAATCTGTAGAAAACATATTAAGCAAAAATAATACAGAAATAATTAATTCTGCTCAAATCTAGGTCCTTGGGAAGAAGGCCTGCTTTTATAAAATAAGGGGGAAATTCATCAGTGCTGGTGAGGGTAGTTGCCAAACTAAATTGACTGATGTTAAATAAGAATCATAACAGAAATCAAATAAAGCATGAAGAATAAATCATGAAAATGAATTGGTTTAGAGTAAGAGGGGTGGAGAGTTTCTGAGACCAGTTCATAGGCTATTGCCTTCAGATCATCATCTTAAGCAAGGTGAGGTCTCCCAAGATGCCAATGGGTGTGTGTATGTGTATACACATATATGTATATATACATATATATATACCTGATACCTTAAACCACAGGTAGCTATGTATTAACATCTTTGTTTTAAAATTATAATCTGTTAGTTGACAGGAAAAATAGAAGGGGAGAAATTCTGACAGAAGCTGCTTTGAAGTTCATTAACAATCCATATGAGCAGTTTTTTATTCAGAGGCTTTTTTATGTTGCTTTATTTAACATCTTTTATGAAGCTTTTGTAAAAGGCTTTTAGCAAGCTTTTATACAACCTTGTGCTGTGATTATCTAGGTACACTGTAGTAAACTGATGTTATTTTACTGCTTTTAAAACAAAATATTTTTTTTGTTCTTTCCCTGCATTCCAGAAGACTTTCCTAAATCATGGCACAATTTGGATGGCAGTTGAAGTTGGGGTTTAGTTTAGAGACAACTTTTTTTTTTTTTTTTTTCCTTCAGGCAGCTTTAACCTTAAATTTACTTTTTTCAATGCAGATTATTAAAACTTTGTAAGACTTTGGAGATAGAGAAGTGGAGCAGAAAGCCAAACTAATTTAATTTAGTTAGGGGAAAAAAGAAAGGAGAAGGCATTATCACAACAACATTTTAGTGGCAGCTTATATAGTTTTATCTGGGAGATTGGTTTGCAGGAATGAAAATTGACATTGTTTAGGAGCCAAACATGTTACATAAAAACCTGGACAGTTTACAGCAATTTTTTTTCAACCAGTGAGAAGAAAACGATTTCAATCAGAAAAGAAATCAAATAGGATAATGAAGGAACTGAGGCAAATCAAGCTTTAGTGAGCCATTTAGGAGCAAATCCAGGTTGAGGACTTTGCAGGAGATGGAATTCCCAAAAGAAGCAGAACAGAAGGATTCCAGTGGGGCTTGTGCTTATTCTTTTGCTAAAATTGATAAATACTGGGCCCAAAGCAGTGTTGCCTTGAGAGAAATGATGATTTCACTGTGTTAATTTGAAATAATGAGACCTTTTGGATAGCAAGTAATGTTGTAAGAACAATGAAAGTTTTGGATGGATGTGCATCCATTGTACATACTGCAGGACTAATGAGAGCATTAAAGAAAAGGAGATTTAGGGCAGCGTGGTAGAGGTGGATTTTTTCACTCCAAACTGCTGCTACTGTATGAGAAAATGGGATTAAGGTTTCGTCAGTGCTTTGTCAGAGTACAGGTTAATTAAGGGCATTTGGGCATGTTTCTACGAAAAAAAAAAAAGCCCAATTCTTTTATGTTATGACATGTTTTAGACAAATAGCTTTCTTGAAGATATTTCCTTTTTTACACGCAGGTAATAGTAGTATTTCATGTCTTGGTAAACTCAGTAAGGGATGCCATATACGTCGTTTAAACTTTCTGAATTTTTATTTTCAGTGCATCTCTGAATGCAGGAGGTCACAGTAAATCTGATATGCAAGTAATAAATGTTCTCATGTGGCTCAAAATCTTGCATTCCTCAGGAGACTTCCTTATAAACAGAGGAAGATAATTTTGCAGTGTAGCATTTCTTACTGATTTGATCCCGAAACACCAATATGCTTCCATATTTACAAACTTGTAAGCAAATTTTCCTCTAATGATTGATGCAGAGCACTTTGAAATTTCATTATATTTGCTTAGAGAATTTTACTATTTTCGTTTTTATGTAAACATCTATGGAAAAGAAGTAAAACTTTTGCTTCTTGTAGTTAGAGTGGAGAGAATATGCAATTTGAATTGTTCTCTTATATGGTACTAATTTTTAGTTAATATTATCATGTAATTTCCTGGAAGTGTATAACTGGTATTTGTCTTTTGCCCTTGCCCTGCAACCTGTGCACAAAGAAACTTCATACAGCTACTGCTTCTACATGTCAAAATAATAGTTTGTAAAATTTGTAAAAAAGGGAGTTACTGATTACTGCAGTATCTTTATTTCTAATAAATTCTAGAAGGTTTTCTAAAGAACGACTGTCTTGGTTCTGTTGGGTTTGATGCATGCTGTCTGGCTGAACAAATATGATCCTAATCTCTCGAATAAAATCTGACAAATAAGACCTTTGAATAAGAGGTTGATGACTGAATTGTCTTTGTCCTTACAAAGGCTAAATTAAAGAGAATCTTTGAAATACCTTTGATGAGACACAAATCACCTACTTTACATTTCTTCCTCCCATTCCTGTTGGAATATTTTATTTAAAATCTAAGATACCTATGTTCTCTGATGAATAGATTGATACTTAGAGAAAGCCATAAGCAGTCCTTCTTCCTAATTTACATCTGTACAGAGGCTTACAGTTTGTTCCACTAAATGAGAAGTAGTTTAAAGCATTTTTAAAGTACATGTGTTAAGAAGCGTTCCGTTACAGTAATTCACATGTTTTTGGTTAAACAGATGGCGTTTGTCTGCAGTTGCCAGGCACCACTGAAAGTAGTGGTGTGCATATTTAAAATCTGGATTAACACGCTGTGATTTCGAAGTGGGAGTTGTGAAGTATACATTCTTAGTGTTTCCTTGCAATAATTTTATAATTGCTAGGATTTATAATAACAAACTGTAGAGAAAAGCTGGGCTGTTTCTCAGAATCTGTCAGGTTTTTGTTCATTTAAAAAAAATGACAGTATTTCACAGTAGAACTTGTTATGTGTAATATATTTCCCTTTCTGCAATAGACAAACTTGTAGTGCAGTTTATGGTGTCTTTGAGATATGCATATTTATGCAGGTTGACAGTTAGATGCCATATAAACGCATGTGTGAACAGCATATTTTGCCAAAAGGTGACTCTTGGAAGAGCTATTTGCAAAAAAAAAAATTTTTAAAGCATGCATAACTTGTTCTGTATAAATTGGATATTTAAAATATTTGTGCATGGATGCAGAAAGTATTTTTGCACAGTAATTTTTGAGCAAGTTTCTAAATAATTTTCAGTTTAGGCCAGAAAACCTTAAGGGGACAACAGGAAAAGATAGCAGATTCTTGAGTTTGGAACTTTAGTATTAAAGGGAATGCATGAATGTTGGCATGTGGATTTTAATATTTATAAGTACTGCATTTTAATGTTTATGGAATATATATAAATTTTAAGCATAAATATTTCATATTTATGCTTATGATGGGCACCAGAGGTTGGTGCATCCAGACTGATCCAGTCCTGATCACTAAAGTAATAAGCCAAAAAGAGTGGATGTGTTAATCCCCACGCAGGAAACAGGTGCAGCTGTATTTTTTTCTTTATCTGCATACCACTGTTGCAGGCACTTTTTTGAAACAGAATTGTGCAGTTCCCTGCAAGAACAGGAATGGACAGACTTTTCAAAATTTGACTGGATTTAGCGTAATACCCATTAGTAGCAGCTTAAATGGAAAACTGTGTTTGGAAGGCTCTTAGCAGGTTTTTACCTTAGGGTTAAATGCAGAAACAAGTATATACCTCCTTGTGCTATTTGAAACATCACAAAATACTTTGAATGGGCTCTGGTTTTAAGATGGGAATAGTTGTTAATTGAATATGGAACCAAACTCAACAAGTTGCTCATGCAGCTGGTGAATTATGTTCTGATAGCTGATAGTGAAGCAGAGCTCCATGTTTCTTCAAGTCTCTGTTGATATTTGCTCCATTTTATTTATGACCGCTATCTTTGGAGTTGATATATACAGGTAGATGGTTATTAAAACTGTATCTTCTAAGGCTTTCCATAAATAACTGTCTGATTGCTAATAATCTTAATTATTTAAATCTTGACAAAATATTTCTTTATGGTTTGAGCTTGCAAAGCAGAAGCCATTCATAGTTGTAGAAAATATTGTGTAAAAACATAACCTCATAGCTAGAATAAGGTGGTAACTTGTCAGATTGTTCCGATATTTAACTTTCAAAGCAATTTAGTAGGTCCTTGCTTTCCCTGTATTTCACAAGGCCAATGAAAAGTAGCTCATGCAGTGCTATATAAGAGCTTGTTGTGTTTAAAGAAGGCAAGCTGTAGCTGCAGAGTTTGCCTCAAATTCTTATAGCCTGCTTGTGCCACATGGGCAGCTCGGCACGCCAGGTTTGTGCAGTGATGTTCGCAGGAGCTCTGTGCTGGGAGCTCGTTGCCTTCCAACATAAGAGATCCAAAGGATGATTGTGGTGGTGTTTAATATATCTTCCAGGTATCAACAGGTTCCATACTGTAATGAGTTGAAGAACGACAAGGTAGCTTGAGGAATGTTTCTATCATTAGGTGATGTGATGTGAGAGAACGTGACCTCCGGGAGCAAATTAGGCAGATTAGGACTAATCTTTAGTTTTAATGTGTTGATCTACTTTCTTCAGTCTTGTTTTTGCCATTGTTATCTCAGCTGCGTTGACTCTTTTCTTTCCATCCACCTTTAAGAAAATGCTGTGCTGGGTAATGAGCTGCAGTTACGAAGAGAGGTGACTGAAATGCTGAAGAGCAGATAGGGTAGTTTACAGTGGAGTTTGAGTGATGCACTCCTTTTCCATTGATCTCTAATTTGTATGCAATATTTATTTTAAAAATGCAGTAGAGAGGGTTGGCCTTTATATATTTAAGGCATATTTCCCTTTGGACTTCTAATTGTTAAATTCATAAAGTCTTGAATCTTATTTGTGCATTTTAAAATCGTTTTGGTCAAGCTGCAATAAAATCGGCAATAGAAACTGTTGTGACTTAAGGAGCTAAGTTCAGTATTTTACAGGAAAAAGCTTTGCCAGCTACTTCTAGTAGAATGAAATAGAATCATAAAATCAAAGTATAATTCAGGTTGGAAGGGACCTCAGGACATCTGTAGTCCAACTTCCAGGCAAAACAGGCTCAATACTCAACCCAGAAGAGGTTGCTTTGAACTTTGACCGTTTGATCAACCTGTTCTTCTACTGAGCAATCAATGCCACTACTGAATTATCCTAGCAGTCAAAAGTTGGCATATCCCCCCTTCTTTTTTCTTACTTTTCCAGAGTGGAGTTCAGTAGGAAACTCGGCACAGTCTTCTTGGTGCCTGGGGAAGCTGCTATTAATGTTCCAGTACCTGGCCATCTTGGTGGTTATTTGCTCAATTTGCTCCAGATTATCAACATCTGTGCTGTACCCACAAACCCAAAACAGATGCAGTGTTCTAGGTAGAGTTTCATGACTGCTAAGTCAAGGTAGTAATCACTGCTGTTGATGCAGCCTGGGGTGCTGCGATAGCTTTCAGCAACATTAGTGCACGCTCATGTCAAGCAAATGACCTTTTCTGCTCCCAGAAACTCCCCAGCCTGTGTCGATGCAGTTAGTCTGGCCAAGGGGCAGGACTTCAACTTTGTGTTGATTTTCATGAGGTTCCTTTAAGCCTCTTCCTGTAATGTGTTCAGCGCAAGTGTCTAAGATACCTGTTTGGTGATGAATGAAAAAGAAGGTATTAATTCACTTAAAGTGATTAAGTAGGGACTGCTAATTTTCTTAATGCTAAAATATCAGTAGGGGCTGGGTTGGTCACTTGATACATACACTCGCTTTTCTGGGCAGGAGGATGGTTTATTCTTGTGCTTAAAGAAGGTTGTCCTTAAAGACTTGCCAGCTTTCCTGAGATCCTGTCTTTCAGAACTGCTAACTGCCAGGGCCTTGAAAAAGAAATCCGAGACATCCAGGATCTGTGCTCTGTGACACTTCTCATCTCAGGATCCTCAACTCCATCTCAGGATCCTCAACTCCATTATTCGAAGCCACTGCAACCAAAGCTGCCATTTATTGCCATGTCCTCAACAAGATCTTTCTTGGTTGTAAACAGCAGATTGAGGAGAGCGTTACCTGTGGCTCTCCCAGAAGTTGTACTTGTCACTCTTTAGAAATCTTCAGTTACTGCCATCCTGCTGTGTTGCCCTTCGAGCAGAAGAGACTTAAATCTCCCATAAGAAAGAGAGTGTGTTATCAGAAGATTAGCTCAGGTCGTTCAAGGAAGACTTTATTCCACCCTCACTGCTACAGATCTTCTTCAGAGGCCTCTGCTCTGATGCTGACCTGTAAGGACTCAACCAACTGCCACCCCTTCCTAGAAGAGCTCTGTACATTCAAGCTTCTTCGCCTAAAGGGCAGCCCTGCCTCCTCATGCTCGTCTTTCCTGAGCAGCTTGTAGCCATCCGTCATGGAGCTGCGCTCGTACAAGCTGTCCACCAAATCCCAGTTGGCCAGCGCTGCAGTTTGGCACCGCATAGAGCAGTTCTGTTGCTCGTGTTGCTTTCCCAGGCTGCACATAGTCATGTGTGGATGCTTGAGATGAACTTTGTGCCACCTCTCAAAACTGAGGTCTCTGTTGCTCCCATCACCCTGTTCTTGTTTACTGCCTTGCCTGATAATTGCTATGCCTCATGTTCAAAATTCCTATAAGAATTCAGAGTCCCCACTCTGCTAGGTTCATATGTGATGTTCAGATTTCATGTATTGACTTAAACTCTTGATAAGTTGATAGACATGTGCCTAAAAGCTACGATGAGAGAGTATCAGTCACTGACCAGTAAGAGAACAAGGACAGAGCTGTCTGACATACGTCTCTCAACATATTTTTAATAGATTTTTGTAATCTCTCTTATAGAAGCACCTGAAGGCCAGCACACTGGGACTGTGAATAACTCTGTGAGAGGTGGTCTTCCTTGCAAACAGTACAGTCTAAATAAACCATGGAGAAACAGTGGCAGGACTGGGACATCTCATAATCCTAAAGCACAGAAAGCCCAGTCCAAACAATCCACAGCTCTCTGGATAACTGCAGATCCCTTATTTGGCTACTGCACTAGATTACAGATAATTTTTTCTTCTTTTTCCAAAAAACAGGAAGATTGCAGAATTTATCATGTAGAATGACATGACTTTACATCAGAAGAATCTTTCAAAGGGGATGTTATGCTCCTAATCCTTGTTTGCTAATCCTCATCAGAATTAGTGCAATTGTTCTTAACACCAAGTGACAGCTGTGATTGCAGTGGAACGAGGAACGTGATTTACCTGAGAACCTAAACAAGGTCAAACAAGTTCTGCCTATGCACATGATGTGTAGGTGAAAGCCTCATAACAAACAGCTGATACTGCCTTAAAGAATTTGTGTGTGTGTGTGTGTGTGTGTGCGCGCTTCAGAATTGCTGTTTTCCTTCACACGGTTGAGTGCTAGTCAGTAGTGACTGTTAAATTAGAACATATTGTTTGATTCTATAAAATATTAATATACCAGTACCTAGAGAATATGTTTATGCATCTGTATGTATACAACTTGAAGGCCTGAATTTGTTACAATCTTCTGGTGTCTAGAGGTCATTCGAAAGCTTTTCTTGATCATTTGATACTTTTTCCTCTGCAGTGTCAACTCTTTCCCCTTACCCCACTGTCAGCAGGTTAAATGAGAAGGCTAAAACACTGTATTTGATATAGTTGAACTTAAACCTCAAGCAGAATCACGTATGTTTAATGGAGAAGAATATTGCTGTGAAAAAACAGTGGAACAACATAAACCCAGAGCTGTTAGAAACAGGACTTATGGTTTAATGAGTCCTATGCTTAAGCAGCTTCGAAAGAGCTTATCTTGTACATCATTTTTCCCTGTACGTCTGTGTTGGTTTTCTTGGGCTGGCCAAAAATGCACAGGTTTTTTGATAGAATAGTCTCTTAATTCATACTCTGCATAGATGTAGAAGCACTGCATATTCAGAAAAATAAACTTTAAAAAGAGGAAAGAGAAACTGCAGCAATAACTGATTGGGGGCCAGTTGCCCCAACTTAATTTTCAAGTCAGTGTCCTAGAAATCTGTCAGCTTTGTATGGTTTCATTTCTGTTTGTATTTTCAATCAATCCACTTTTATGGGCAGAGACTTCCCGTTGTTTCTAGCATCTCTCCAGTTACACGCGCACCCACATGTTAATCCTTTTCCTTTCACATTGAGAAAGATACCAAGAATGCTCCTCGTCTGTATTAACATCTCTGGCTTAAGCTACTTGAAACAAACTATTAAAATATTTCAGCTATATTTTTTCTATTATTTGAATTTTAAATGTTTTACACAGTAAATCCTGTTTTGTGGGATATTTGTCAGGAAGGAGTGCTAACCTCTAAACACATCTGGGCACCAAAGTCAGAGTTTTTAAATCATGGTATTGTAAATCATACATTGTGACTCTGGATCTCTTTGACTTGACCTGTTTTAATTTTTTTTGTAATAAAAAATAAAATTCACAAAAGTTTCTTTTGAAGAAAAGGCCTGTGTATTATACCATGAATGATACAGTTGCATCTCATTCTTGCCTTTGAAAGAATTGGGTTTTATTTTTATAAAAATTTGTGAGAGCGCAGGTCATGCAGGAGGAAAAAAAGGAAGTATTTAACCTTTTCTTGTCCTGCATATAAAAAAGAGAGCTGATGTTCCAGGCACTATGTCTTGATGAAACAACAATTGATTTGTTATTGAACACTGAGGTTCCTTATGGAACATTTAAAATAGTTTGTTTTCCATACTGCTTCTGTGTTTAGATAAAAGTGCTGATGTATAAAATTTGTGAAAAATTAAATCTACTAAAAATTCAGTGTACACTTAGTTGTAGATTTTATACATGAGATTGTGTCATGCTTATTGCACTTGCTGAGTGCTGACTTTCTGTGAAACCATAGAGGGGAGAAACCAAAATCGGTTAAAGAAACAGAAAAATATCTTGATGTTAATTTTCAGTACCAGTAACAATTATAGGTAATATATACTTCCAGTAAGTTTAAACTTATTCAGTGTTTTTTTCTTTTTAATATTCTAGGTTTGTTGCACTGACACCTTGGAGAGTATATCATCTGACATCTCTCATAATGCTTGGAGTGCTAGTTCTTCAGATCATAAAGGATTTGGTATTATCTAGGATAAAAGGTAAGGCACTGTACTGATAAGAATTCCTTGCTTAAATACTTGTAATTCAGAACATACTACTATATCCATTTTAATTTTATAAGGATCTGTCTAACGTATCATGCTGCAAGCAGCTGAATTCTAAGATGATATGAGAACTTCTGACGATTGATCTATGTTTTATAGAAACAACGTAGAGATTTGTTTCAGAACCAATAAATACACTCAATTTTAGTGAACACTTAATCCTTGTCTCTGAACTGTCAAATCTGAAAAGGAACTTTTTATAAAATGCAAAGTTTTCCCAAACAAAGTTTTTCCATGCCTCTTCTAACAGCTACATTGTTGTTAGAAAGTTTAGGATTCGAAATATAAATTCATCAGCTTTTTAAATGGTTTGAGAATTTCCCTATTCTAGCAGGAGGATAATCCAGAGAACAGCATTTTTATAGACTATGTAGTTTTTAGTTTCCACTGTATAAAAGCAAAACACAAAAACAAACAAACAAAACCTTATGTGAATACTGCCAAGTCTGAAAAGAATTTTGAGTCTGGCTAGGTTTTAGTGTTGTTGTTCTTTCCTTTTGTTTCTTTTTTTTTCCTTATACTTCATTAATGTCATGAAATTTCATTGGCGAAGTGGTGTTTGTCAGTCTGTAATTTTCATTGTCAGGAAAGATTTTATTTTGTTAATGTGTTTTGTTTTTTGTTTGATGTTTACGTCCATGCAAGTATTTGAAAAATTACCAGAATGTAGTTCAGAAGCAGGAAATGGATGTCAGAGATGGAGGGTATTCCTCTCTGTTTCTGATTACTAAAGTGGTTGTTCTCTTTTAAGTTAAAGCAGTTATTATTATTATACCTTTTTTGAAACAAAATTCATTTTCCTTTTCATTACCTTTCTGTTTGCTGCTCTAGCACTGCAATCTTGGAAGTCAAGTTGAAAAGCTTGCCAAAGTTTGTATGTTAGGCTCTGTGTTGTGTGCAACATTAGAACTGATTTATACATCACTAGTTAGAATTTGGTGAGTTACAAAAGTTATTTATCCCTTTCTAATTTAAATTACTTCTTCATTATATATATTTTCTTACTTTGACCAAATTCATGACAGACCAATATTGATTGAACTAAGTGCAAGAATACCATCCTATGTTCATGACTGTTTTGCTCCCACTGCTAGATGACTATATAACAATTCATTAGAGAGACAATGTCAGATAAACATGCATTTTCCTAGCTTTATGTCTAGAGCATAATTATTTTACTATAGTTAAATGTATTGCCTTCAATGAAATTGCACTCACAAGAACAGTTAGCTAATGAATTAAGAAAATAGCAAACTGAGATCAGTGAAGTGCCGCTTCAAAAACCAGAAAACATATTTTCCAAGTAGAGCATTTTATACAATTGCTTCACACTTCCAGACAACCACTAGGTGGCAAGACTATTACAGCTTCATAAGGAAAGTAGAAAGTGACTGTTACAGGGATTTCCTAAGTCATTGTGTCCTAAAATTTGTCCTGACAAAGAAAGAAAGAAAGAAATGTAATCTGTTTCAGTGCAATGTGTTTCACCTTGCATTTCCCTAATTGCAGGTGCACAGCTTTGGAGAAGTATCACTGACAAGTATGTATATTATTTTTTAATATATTGGTTATATAAATCCTGTTTTTACAGTTACTGTGTAGTTTTTAAAATATCCTATTTTACCAGATAGTTTGTATTTGTAATAATAAAAAAAAAGTTAGCACCTGTTCTAAATTTATTACTTCTTGTTCATCAGTTTGGCTTTTAATAACTTCGTAGAAAGTTTCTTTCTGATATGAATTGCATTAAAGTATACAATAACGTATCAACTTATTTTTAGAAGTGGTTTTTTATAACTGTTAATTTTGTGTTTTCTGGAAAATGTTGTTTGTTTATTAAGGTAAAGTACTGTGTGAGTTAAAGAAGTAAGTTTCTTTCAGAGTAGGCATCACACGTGCTGTCTAAAAGTAGTTCAGCGTGCTTGCGGTAGTAGTCAATATAAGTTATCATTTCAATTAAATATTAGTTGATATCCGTAGGGATAGATATCAAACAATAAATAATTGTGAAGTGTGACTTGTCTTAGCCTGGCTCAGTCTGGATGCAAGTGTTGTAAAGTGTTGGTAGTATAGATGTACATGGACATTCATTTTTTTGGTCTATAAAAATATTTTTAAATGGTTTACAGATGATAAATATTAAGAAAAGAAGTTACTGTATTTAAAGCGCTATTATTCTATGCAGACTACCAGGAACTATTGGGTAGGTGACATCATATGAAAATAACTCTTGCATTACAAATATCCATCATTAAACTATTAAACGTACGTCCTGAAACTTAAGGGACAGTAATACAAAGTTGAGGAGGGAAGAAGCAGGTTTAGTTTTCTGCTTACAGATTCATGCCAACATGACCATATTATGGAGGGTGTTCCTAAACTTCTAGAACTGTGACCCGTTCTCAGGTTTTCTCACAAATCCAAAGAGCCGTATGGAACTGTCGATAGTTTAATTCATGTACTGAACTGCTTCATATGGTTGTTCACTATAGCTGCTGTTCAGCGTATCTTTGTAGACCAACAGTGACTCAAAAGCTTTAATTCAGGAGCCTTTGCTGTGACACAGTAGATAGTGACTTATGTTTCATTCTTTCACATTGTTCCTGGGGGAGAAATTTACATAAACCTCTTTTTTTTTCTTTTTTTTTTTTTTAAATATCTGAATTCGTCTGTTTGTGTACATTAAGGAAGGTGAGGAAAATTAAATGGCTCATGGAGTGGAATGAAATTTTTCCAGGACAATTCATTCCATAATCTGAGACAGTCTTTTTTTTCCTTCAGCCCCTGCTTCATTGTGTTAAGGGGAAAAATGATCTTCATGACCAAATATGAGCAAATGGCGCTTTCAGTATCTTTGGCTCAGGTGCCCTTGTGAAGTAGTCTCACTGTTCTGTGGGATGGCAATACAGAAAGCAAGAAACAGAATTTAGTGAGCTCACTGTAGTGAAGGGCTCTCATACTCAGTTATAGCAGTTTGGCTTAAGGCAAGTGGCATATGTCTCTGTACAACAATTTCTAATTATCAGAACACCAAAAAGGCTCTACAAGGTGAGGTCAAAAGTCCATACGGCCCAAAATCTGTTCCCTGAAGGTGGCCAACAGGGAGAAAAAATGGCTTCAGGTAGTGTACAAGAAGAGCAGGACAATCCTGTAAAGATGCTTCATATCCAGTAGCTTCCAGTTAAAGGACTTTTAAGTAACAAAAATGATACTAGGTGTACCTTTGATTCAATGGATTTGCCTCCTTGGTCTTTATTCTTGCCAACTTGTAGTGTTCACATCAACCTGTAGCACAGAAACTATGTCCACAGCTGAACCATGTATTTTGTGAGGAGCACAGCCTTGTGTTTGTTTGCTGCTCTGAAATTCCTCTTCTTAGTCCCTTCTATCTTTTGTGTGTATGTCTTGGAAGAAATAGTGAGGAATTTTTATCCTGTTCTGTTCAGTCCATGAATACGTAACTGCTCCTAAAATAAAGATCTTCTGTAGCTTTGATGCCCTTATTGTGCTTTTCTGGACTATTTTTTTTCCCCATTTTTTAACCTCTACAGCACTGATGGCTCCATGCTCATCTCAAGGCTTTTTTTTTTTTCCTGAGTAGTAAAGATCAGACCAAGACCCACTGTTTTACATGTGATGTTGTGATTTTTTTTTCCAATATAAACATATCCAATATAAACATATCTGGCAAGCCAGTCACCGTTGTTTCAAATTTTTCTTCTTTTTTGTGTATTTTTTTGTTTGTTTTTTTTTTTTTTTCTTTTCTTGTTTGTTTGTTTTGCAGCTGACCTCCATCTTTGCCACCAGAATAATTTAGCATTGTGAGCAGACGGTCATCCGTTTGTCTATACCTTCTTCTGGTTTGTTTTTCAAGCGTTTCCAGGCTCTCTTCAAGCTTTATGTGCAAGGACTTGCTATAGTATCCCATTACTTAGCCCCTCTCCGAGCACTTGCTGTGAGACCTTTGCGAAAGCATCTTCAGAAATCCACGAGCATTTTTGTGCGTGTTAGCCTGTTAACTCTTCAAAAGCACAGGAGGTTGGTGATGTGGTTACCCTTTACAGAAGTGTGTTGGCTTTTGGCCAAGGAGCTGCAGGACAGCCGCGTATGCCCTGCTTTGCACTTTCTGACAGTTCACGTAGAACAGAGATGAGACTTTA
Source organism: Tinamus guttatus (assembly GCF_000705375.1). The sequence goes on along the minus strand of NW_010576452.1, from coordinate 162,075 downwards.
CAAGTTCACAGTCCTCTGGCAACTTTCACATATCACTTGTAAAAGTAGGTGTTGTGTTAGGTATGTAACAGCAGGCTAACAGTATGCTCTTTAAGGTGGGAGCTTATTCAACATAAATGATATTTCACCTTTGGACCCTTCCTTTCATTTAGTGTGCTTGGATATTCATGTGAATAGACTGGATTTGCTTACACTGTGGGGTTTTGTTTTTGTTTCTTCTGACATTTGCATATAAATATGCCTGTTTATTTGGTTGAAATTAGAAGAATTGCTCACTAGGTGCTTAGTTGTTTTTTGTTTTACTAAGTCTTGGACGTGATAGACTGTTTTCCTGTAACCTTATATCAGCAAACTGTGTCTGGGTTGGACATTCCAAATATATGCCCGTTACTGTGGTTTTCAAAACCCCTACCCAAAAGAGAATTGCACACTCCTAAATAACATGCAGAGAACAAACCTAGTAGACCTGTGGTACTTGGAATGAGAGGCCCTGTCTGTTCTAGTAAGTTAAGTGTGTTCGGGCCCATTCCCTGGCGCTGAGGCCAGCAGGCACAGAGCAACTGTTCTTGTAGCATTGTTACCTTCAAGTACAGGCTGGCTAAAGCAGGCAAAGCCGCACTGCTCTCGTGCTCTCCTGCCTCCATTGCAGAGTGCTAGCTGAGTCCCATTTTAAATGTGGCTGTGTAATAAGACCTTTTTCTAGTGGAGTCTCATAGTACTATGTTAAGTTAAAAATTCCTCGGAGCTGAAGCAAAACGAGGTCATGTTGTGCACCTTTTGCAGTGAAGCATCTTCTTGCAACATCTGTTGCTTCTGAATCTGCTTCTCTTTGAGGAACTTCCTTCTCCACTGATGTCTCGCCCTTCAAAAAAATGGAAAACAGCTGTTTGCAAAAGCAGCACTGGATAAAGTCACCAGATCTTTTTCAAGCTGCCTTATTTCCTCCTCTTCTAGCAAAATTTCTTTGGAACCTGATGCTCATACAGTCAGTGCTAACAGACATATGAGAATTTGTGCAGGAATTGTGGCCAACCTTGATTTCTTGAATATTGACATTTAAGGAAGTCAAATTAATAAGTGTTCATTTTATTTTGATGTTTTTCTATTTAACCTAAGAAACATGAGGTCTTATAGTCTAGGAAGAGACTAAACAGTCCTGTAAAGTGGCCACCACACAGCGACTGAGGAGAATAAGCCAGAAAGAAAGGAATTTGTGTTCAGAAAACTGATAACTGCATAGGCAATTTTAAAGCTTAATTTTATATATTCTTAAACAAATTAAAGCTGTTTAGTTCTAGGGAAAGCCTTGCTTGACCAGAGATGCTTACAGCATTAGTAGGTGCTTTTTATTAAACGTTTGGTTATTGCTTGGGGACAATAAAGGAGAGAATAAAGCCCTTTGATCCAGAGCACACTTGTGAAAAACTCTTTCTAATAAGTCACAGACAAAAAAAAGAACAAAAAACGTTTACACCTGTTATCTCTAAGAAAGGAAGTAGTTCCCACTTTCATCTAGTTCCCACACTTTCAGAATATGGTCTTGATCAGGGAGGTGGTTGCAGTCCTGCAGAAAGTGGATGCGTAACTCTAGAACTGCAGTGTTAGCAAATGGAAATAGTTTTATTTGGAGTTTCAACTTTGGGCAATAGCTGCTTTTTTATATGTATTGTATGACTTTTTTCCTGCCTTATGGATAGTTATTTCCAAATTATCAGCCCTATTATAGCAGATTTGAGTCTTAAATTTCATGTTCCTCCTGGGTTGTCAAAAAAAGGCTTTCAGAAATTCAACCTTTTGATTATTTTTTAGTTTTGTTTCATGTGTGTGAGTTGTAACTGTTCAGAAGGTGTTCCCAGACTTATAATATTGTCTCAAAATTAATTCAGCACAAACTCAATTCTCAGGTTGTTTGTTCTTCTGTAGAGTTTGTGTATTAGTTGACAGATTGTGAATTCAGCATTCTGGCAGGATTTTATGCTTTCATCATCTTACAGGATTAAAAAATAAAGGTAATGTCATAGGCTGAAATTCAGGCAGAAGAGTCTTGCTTAAAATCTCAAGTCAGTTTAATACATCTTCCTACACACCCGTCTTTGGTTTCCTTGTTTTTTTACAGGGAAGTAAAATGAAGGAAATGGCACAACCCCTGTAGGTATTCCGTTTGGCGGAAATAGTTGACGTGTTGATTTTGTTTTTTTCTTATATGTGCTAGAAATAATCTGTGCTGCATGTAACTGTTTTTTTTTTTCCTTGCCTGTTGAGTGGGGTGTACAATTTGAAGTCAGACCCACTTCCAGTGACTCTCTAGAATTTGCCTATTACGAGGTTCGGCCCTAGCTGTCACGAGGCGTTTTCTTCTCTCCCTTGCCTCCAGGAGCCTCGCTCACCTTGTGTTACACAGTCGCAGGCTTCGAAGAGAGGGCAGGAGGAAATGCCCAAATTGTCTACCTCCGTTAGCGCTACCAAACACGGCCTGCTGCTCTCTCTAAACCATATTTGCCTTCTAGCCTAATTTGTTAAAAATAGAGGTAACGTTCTTACAGAGGCAGAACACTCTTACAGCTTCTATAAAAGAACGACTTCTGAGGAAGTTGTGGCGGAAAAAGGGACCAGTGGAATTAATTTTTTTAATTTTCTTCTCTGGACCATATTCCATCACCCTGATACAGTATTTGCTGATTTGTGAGTTATGTTTTCAGAAGTTTTTATTCTTCATGTGGCTCCTCTCTGGTTACCTGTATTGCTTTTTACATTTTGCCCAAATCTGAAGCCTTATCAGTATCAAGTAAAAGAATTCAATTTTGCCATATATAATTCAAGCTTCTTAAATACATCCCAGACATTTATTTAGTTTAAGATAATATATAAAGACTTTTTTTTCGGAGTATGGCAAGTGACTTAGTAGTTTAGAATCTGTTGATAATCGCCTCCCTGTTTTGGCTTCTGTGCATTTTTAGCAAATTGCTTCCTTTAGGCCACATTTTTGTAGTTTGTTAGAATGTCGTACAGGTAGGTAAGCACAGGTACAACAGTTAAGAGGTATGCTTCCATCTTGCTTTAAGAGAAGAATTATGTGAAGTTATGTATATATGTTTTTCTACTTGTCTAATCTTTATTGACTGCTTTAACAGCTTCACAGCTGTGTTATTAACTTGGTCAGTATCTCTCCAAGAATGAGAGCAGTTGATCTGGAATTGTTTGAATAGCCTCATTTTTTTCTACTTAATAAACCATAATACCTTAAGAATTACATTACTCCATTTGTCATATATTCCTGTCCTTTCATTCTACTCATATTTTCTGAAATTGAAAATTGGCTGCTTGTGGACAAAATTACAAAGAACTGCGTATAACTTTTTATTCTTTTCAGACAGCCCTGACAGCTTTGCTGGTTAATGTGCATTGTGGTTTTGAAGGATTGAGACACTAGGGAGTAGTTCAGAAAAGACTGCCCTTGCTTACTTCCAGGGGGAAAGGCAGGGGAAGGAAATAATGTTCTTCTGATAACTAAAGTGATTTTTGTATAAATCTTTATGCAAGGCATTTTTCTGTATCTTGAAATTTTAAAGAGCTTGATTTGAGTAAATCTTTTTGATTTCACTTATCTCTCACAGCCAAGAGATTTCAGTAATAGTTTTTAGGCATATTCATAGAATCACAGACTGGTTGAGGTTGGAAGGGACCTCTAGAGACCATCTAGTCCAACCCCCCTGCTCCAGCAGGGACACCCAGAGCACATGGCACAGGGTGGCATCCAGGCGGGTTTGGAAGATCTCCAGAGAAGGAGACTCCACAACCTCTCTGGGCAGCCTGTTCCAGGGCTCTGTCACCCTCACAGTCAAGAATTTTTTCCTTAAGTTCCTGTGGAACTTTTGATGCTTTAGTTTCTGGCCATTTCGTCTAGTCCTGTAAGGGCATTCTGTTTGTATTTTCTCAGGGGCAAATGAATGTTTTTTCCTCGAGTAAGACAGAAAGAGAAATTTTATGGAAAAAGCTTGATTTGATATGGAGACAGAGATTTGATATTTTTCTGTGTTGGAAAGTAGGTCATCTGGGCACCAGGCACAGTAAGACAGGTATGCATTTGTACTGTGCTTAAATAAGCTAGATTTAAAATACTTTTATTCAAGTGAAGTCAGTGCATCCATGACTAAACGTACGCAATGAATACCTGACATTAAATAAAGTCTGCCAGCTGCAGGCTGCATCCTGTGCAGAAGTGATTCAGAAATTAAGTTCCTTTGTTACTCATTGGTAAAAATGAACTAGGGGACTCAGTTAAAAAAATCTACCTCCATAATGAAAGGGTCATGGAAATACATCCCTTGTGCATATTTATATTATTTAAACACATGCTGGCATTTTTTTTCAGTCATTTATGACATATAATACAGCCTCCTCTAGTCCATGTTTCCTTTTTTTGAGTAAGTAGGGATCTATGGGCACCCTTCAGTTACGAGAGTTTTGCCTGTGGGTGCTCTGTGCCAAAGCTGAAGTTCTGCTGAAGGCCAGAGGAGTTTGTGCCTTGTGGACAGTCCAAGTGCTGCTAAATCTGAACAGAGTCAGTTGTGAAGATTCTGGACTGTTCTTTGTGGCTTGCCCCATAGTACCCATATCATCACCACTGAGGAAAAAACAGCCTTCCCCTCGCTTCCCCAAGCTCCGAGGCCATCTTTTTTTTTTTCCTTTTTTCTTGTGCTTATTTGAGTGATATTATATTTCTTTTAATCGCAGTATTAAGTAAACATTAAGTACAGGTTACATCAAATTGCGGGTGCTTTTTCAGTTCAGCTTCTCTCTAGAGTTGACAAAGAGGGTGAACCAGAGATCAGAGGGAAAAAAAAAAAGATCCCCAAGGCAGTCAACGTTATTCTGGAGCTCTCTTGTGCTTCCTTCTTGTGCCTCCTTTTTCTACTTTGTGCTGTCTCAATAAGTGCCTAGATCTACTCTTCCAGCTTGGACATGAGCATGGATGCTGGAGCCCACATTTGTATTTGCTGATCTGTACAGTGCCAAGACATCATCTTGTCTAGTTACAGAAGAGAGAAATACGTAATTAGAGGGAAAACAAGATGCTCTTCTGTGCTGAGTTGTGGGCCACAGTCTGCGCATAAGCTGAAAACTAGAAACTGCTGCCACAGTATTAATTCATCCCATCTTTGCAGGGTGGTTTCTTAAGCTTGTGAACATTACTATGGAAAAGTTATATCTGAAAAACCGTGAAAGAAATGTGCAGATACCACCCATTTTGGATCACCGCTGTGTGTCTTCAGGGCCAGACATCACTTTGTTTCTTCTTTTGACCTGTCTCTATTTACAAAGTCCTTGTTATAAATAGCCCACTTCAGGGTCACAGTGTATAAGGGAGCTTTCATTCTGGCTGCTAGCCTAAACAGCATGATGCAAAAACCTGTCCTGGTTGACATGTATTTTCTCAATAAAAAGACAGACTTGGTATAAAGCATATGGAGGGGAGGATTGTGACAAAGGCCCTCCCCCCATCTTATAGAAAGCATTAGTTTTGCTGGAATAATTCCAGGGGCTTAATGAAAGGGCTTCAGAGAGTCCACCTTCCAGTGGCAGAATCCTAAAAGTTTGGGCATACCTCTACAAAATGTCAGCCAAACAGAACTGTTCTTTGAGACAGGTGTACACGTTGTACAAGTTCAACTCACGTCTTGAACTTGGATTTGGTTTATGAACTGGGTAAAGGGTAGCAAAGAATTTGCTTCCGGGCTCAAATAGGGGAAGGATAGAACTTTGGCACAGCCACAGTATTCTAAAAGGAAGAGATTCCCATCTCCTATCTCCGACAGCGTTCAGCCTGAATATGTCTCTAGTCCGTGAAGGTAGTGCAGTGGGTCTTTGCTGTTCTTTGGGTTGCAGATAGCACAAGCTGGAAAAAAGAGTTTCTGCCAAAGAAGGCCTTTTCCTTTAGGACAACTGTAATCTCTGAGTAGCCACAGTCATCTTCTGTTTTAGGTTTTTCCAAAAGTTTAGGTGGACTCAGTAGATGGTGTCAGCCCTGTTGCTGGGCGGGTGCAGCTCAGCTGGAGGATGCCTCTCTCCGAGCTGGTTAACAAGCAGCAGGATGAGGTTTGCTCCGTAACGGCAAGGGTGCCAGACCTTGTTCAAGAGAAGAGAAAAATGAAGTAGAGTCAAAACATCCCTTTTTGTTAGCTTGTTACAGCACTGTACCATAGACTTGAACTGCTTTACAGTACAGGAGCAGTCTGTTTGACTGCCAAATGCCTGTGACCACATTTACCTGTTTCAGTCAGACTAGTTCTCTTTGCAGGTGCAATGCTTATAATTTTTGCTTTTTGTATCTTCGTATTAAGAGTTCTTTATTATATAATCAGGAGGGTTGCACTGAATTATTGCTGCCTAACCCAACATAATGTTGTTGCAAGAGCTGCCAGATAGATCCCAGGTAGAGCAAGACTGTGCTTCTGATCAGTGAGTGTGACGGGGCCCTCAAGCTGCTCACCAGCAGAGGAATTCACTAAACTGACCTTTTCAAAGACTAGAAAGTACATCTGAATTAAAAGATTAACATAAAAATGCTCATGTGTCCTACTCACTAAATTTATTCCATTGCCTGTGTAGCTGTTTGGCCATGCGTATTTTTACTCTATTCTTACTACTTTCCATTTTAACAGTTGAACAACTGTGCGAGATAACTTATGATCCTGAAGTCACTTGACTTGTCATCTTGAGAGTATTTATAAACTATAGCATTTAGGGAGCTCCCAGTGTTGCTTAAAATAGAGAAACTACTTTTAGGATTAAGAAAAAAATGGATTATTTTATTTTGAAATTGCTTTTCTGAAATGCAAGTCAAACCATATTTGAATAAGACTTCATAAAAAACAAATTTTACTTTAAAAAGGGATCAGACTTAACAGTTTTACATATTTCCCTCTATGCATGGAAGACTGCCTGAAAAGCAAATAGTTTGGGGGCGAAAAAAAAAACCACTCTCTTTTGATACTGGTCTAAACTATCTGTTTCCTGATAGGAAAGAAGAAGTTATGCTTTTATTATTGTGGGTAGAAAGTGCATGTTTGCATGAGCAGAAGAATACGGTTTGTTCCCCACCCCAGTAACCTGTATGATGGAGCTCCCCGATGGTGTTTGCACTCTCAGAGGCAGTTACCTCCTGTTTGCAGCGACCACTCGTCGCGGTTACTGCTCGTCGCGGGTCTGGTGCTGCCGCAGGCGCCACATCCGCCTGAGGAACCTATAGAAAAATAGTCTCAAGGGGCAGCAGCCTTTGAGCTCTGGTCGGCCATATCTAGTGCCACAAGAATATGAAAATTGCTTTTATTTAAAAAAAAAAAAAGAAGCTTTTTTGCAGTGTGAATCCATGTACAGAGCTCCTGCCAGCCCATTGCTCTGAAGAGTCAATTCCCATCAAGTCCTCAAATACAGCATAACTCAGAAAATCTGCTGGAAACGCAAGGGCGGTAGGAAGGTAGAAGAGACATGTAACTTTGGTTAATCTCAGAATGTGGTGAGTATTTTCTGTTTCTCCTATGGTGATGAAATGGGGTGTTTGTGTCCATCAGTTAAGGCTGTGGAAGGAGGACTTGGATGCACCAAAGCTTTAGCACAGCGATCATTGGGAGGGATGTGGAGGTACCTATAGCTGAGTTTAACATACAGTAGAAGCGTTTTGACCTTTGCTTGTGTCTTTTTGCCAGGTACAAGCATTGAGTTACAAAACGCACTGTGGAAATTATTTGCAGAGGGCACAAGAACCTACAGTGGTAGTTCCCCCCGCCTCCCTCTGAGGTATTTTCTGTGCATTGCAGGGGCCTGGGTTGTTGTGACACGTGAGGGTGTGTTTCCCAGCACAACATCTGATTAGTCACCAATTTAGCAAGGAATGTCCTGGCACACAGCTTTGTCAAAGCATGTGAGCCCATCAGCAGCATAACGTACTATATTCTTTTAAGTGTTTCAACATAGAGTTGAGTAAAACAGCTCGGCTGTTTTGAAAGAAAAAAATAAATGTTGATATTCCTTCCTTTTTCTTTTTCTCTACCTTTCCTTACTGGCAGAAGAGATCTTAGGTGTTTAAATATTGTACTCTTTTTAATGTTTTTTTTTTCCTTTTAACATTCCAAAATGCTTTAGTTCAATCTCAAATAACAATGGAAATCAGCTTTATTAAGCTACATGTCTTTCATTTTTGCACTGAGAAAAACAGAGGCTAGCATAGCTCATTTTGGTGCTTATGCTCAGTGTAAATTCCCTCCTCCTTGAATATAGGTGATCGGGCATATTCTGGAGACCAGTTTGTCAAGACTCCTCAGAGATGAGGATTTACCGTAGCACAGAAGGAAAAAATTCCTCTCAAGTCCACCTGAGTCTTACATTCACAGCAGCCTATGACAGTATTTCCAGCTAAGATTCCATACTGTGAGAATTTCAAACTCTTCCACAAGCTAACGCCTTGCTGCGTGCTTTGCTTGGTAGTGCCTTTAATGGGTCACTGGCATAGCTGCCATTGCTGTAGGCCATGCACATAAAATATTCAATGTTAAAATAATAGAAATATATAAAAATAATTTTAAAATCTGTGTTAAAGATTGCAGACAAGAAAAGTGACTGAATGCGAAGTAAAGGTTGATGTAGTTCGCTTGATTTTTCAAAACGCATCAGCTAAGTCCCTTTGCCAGAGGCTCTAAAACAAATAATCATCTCTGGAATATGAGAAGATCCTGCCATGCATTTAAAAAAAAAGGAAATCAAGGTGAGAGTAAAGGTTTCATGTTAATGAGAGGTGAAAGGAGGAATCCCTAGTGGTACGTACTTGAAGCCCATTCCACTACATGTGTTTATAAGTGATGCCAAAAAGGGTAGGGAATATGTGGCTGGATTTGCTGATTAATCCTAAATTGTTTAGGAAAATGAAGACAAGGACTGACTGTGAAGAGTTTCAAAAGGTTCTTCCAAGAGTCTTTTGGCTCTTGATGAAATTCACTGTGGGTGTGAATATTCACTGTGAAGTGATATATCACAAACAGTATTTCTAAATTTGCATTAAAAAATGGTTTCTGAATGAGGCTGTGACCACTCAAGAACAAGATCAGTTCCCAAAACCAGTACTTGTCAATAGACTAAACCAAGAGGCTGAACAACTGTAGTACGAAGTTCTCTGGTCCTGATGTACAGGAGCAAAACTGATTTTGTTGCAACTTCACCATAGGGACACAATAACAATTCTCCTGGAGTTTTTACCTTGGCAGCTTCAATTTAGTGTTTTTTCAATATAGCAAAAGTTTCAAAACATGGAAATTCAGCTGAAAACTCCTTAATGTGAATATAAATATATAAAGATGTTTCTTAAAAGGACACACAGACAGAATTTTCTTTTGAAATTTCAAAAACATTGGCCAAAATCATCCTAGATGAATTTTGGAAAATATTTTTCCTCCCCTCCTCCCTGGTCTGAAGGTGAAATCTGAATGCAAATGTTGTTTTTCTTTCACTTTTCCAATTCCCCACTAACAGAGAAATTCTTTCACTTTTCCAATTCCCCACTAACAGAGAAATTCTTCAGAGCAGAGAACATTTTTTTACAGATACCTGGGAGATCAAGATTCTGAAGGAAAAAGCAAAAACAATGACAAAATATCATGCCTTAACACACATACATGTATGAGCAACTTGTACATTTTAAAAATGATTTTTTGGTATTCCAGTAGCATTCCATTTTGTTCCAGTAGCAAAATGTACAATTGGGATGTGTTTCATTCAGCTTTGCAAAAACATTTCTTTAAAAATCTTTATACCCCCATGAAAAAAGAGGGGGAGAAGGATGTTATAATGGTGACTGGGGCTGTTAGTGCGCCTTGCAAAACAAAATAGCCTCTATGTACTGTAAAAGGTCTTTATAAAAATGATTGGATCTTAATGAAAACTAACAGTAAAGGCACAGGAAAAGGAAAATGTATGTCTTATTGTACTAGGCATGAGAAAGAGAAATACAAAATAGAAAACTAAAGTGCTTTTGGCTGAGCCTCTTGACAAAACTTCATCGCTGTTATCATCATCTTCAGGCAGCACTAGGGTTATCAGGGCTTCAGCAGCTCTGCTGAGTGCTCTGGCTGCCAGCTCAGGGTACTCCTCTGAGCCACAGATCTGCCCGTGTCCTTGATGACATGAAGGTTAAGCAGCAGCTCACCAGTGGTGAGCATTCCGGATCTGAAAGTCTCCTGGCTTGCATTTTCTTTGCGATCCTGGCCTCTTACTATGGAGCTGAGTGCTGTTTCATAGGCCTTTCTAGCTTACCTTTGCAGAGTCATTGCATGGAGAGCTGGATGTTGCAAGAACAGCAAGACTGTGGTTTGAGAAGTATTCTGCTCTGGAGGAACTCCAGTAAGAACTTGGTCACACCAGCCAATCCAGGATAAAGCAGGCTTTATTTTGGTCACTGCCCCTAAGAACTACCCATCGTGCCCAGTTTACAATTGTACATGTGTAGGAATTGTCATCTTGTGAAACATGCCGTTCCCGTGTCTCATGTGTTTTTCCTGCTCGTTCTCATTTTTGCATGTTTTCTCCTCCTATCTTTGTCTTTTCTCTTTCTGTCCACATTAAACTTGGAAATACGCTCATAATCTTTGTTACATTATCATGCATGCTTTACTGTGGAGCACTAGTATCTCACAATGACAATTAATTGGTCCAGATACAAATGAGATGTTGGTGTCTGATAGTCATGTTATGTTCATATTCAGTGTTTATGTGACTCTTCAAAAATACGTATTTGTATGCTTTGTTCTGCTGGCTAAATATTTGTTACATGTGGTGTTTATGTTTTTGAATGTCGTGCATATTTTTTCTCTCTCAAACACCATTTTTTTTCCTTAATATTCCTTAATTACTGTAATTACAAAATAATTCAGTTATTTCATCCACATATGAAGGAAAGACCTGTCTAACATGCAGTATTCTTTGATGGCAGAAAAATTTTCCTGCATGCTTGTTTGATTTGGTTTTGTTAGTCTTATGACCTGTTGACTTTTTTCTACTCTCTATTCCTACTCATATGTACAGATAAATATAAGCATGTTTTGTATGTCTTTGTATGTAAATATAAGCATATGTTTGTATGGATGTCTGGTGTTTTTAGCACACTGTTTACCTAGACTAAGGTTATAGCTGGTTATAATTTCCAGCAAAGTGAGTATCTTCTTCAGGTATAGCCTTACAAATATATTACTTAGACTTGTATGAAAAGCTTCCTCTCTTCTTCAGAGATTTAAAATTAAGTCAATATAATAAGCAAATATAAAAAAATACATACAATTCAAAGTTGGGGTGTCTGACAGAATTAGGACAGATATTCATCAAAGGTTTTAGTAGAATGAATGTGCATTTCAAGTAAGTTATCCTAAGTATGCTTTTCATATTGACAATTTTAAATTCATTCTTGCTGAAAATAAGCAAAGTATAAGCTAGACTTTCCATTTCTTCTGGATAATGTAAACTGC
>NW_010576452.1:78219-150534 GCF_000705375.1 Tinamus guttatus | reverse complement strand
TCAGCTGAGGTTTCTTCAGGATGTCTTTCAGCGTGCAGGATGGCATTCATTATTTTTCATCCACATGATTAGAAGTGAGACACAGCTGCATAATAGAGGAGGGTTGTACAGGGCAGGCCAGACCTTACTTTCATTTTAGGTGAGGAGAGGCGCTGTGCAGCATAAGGCGTAGTTGTAACTAGCTCTGCAGCTGGAGGCCAGTTGAAGTATGCCAAGTGCTGACTAAGGAAGACCTTGGAAAACTTGCAGAACAAATGGAATGTACTTCCTACTACACAATACCAGATTTTTTCCCCCTTAATGTCCACAAAGAGCCTGCTGTCTTTTATTCATCCCCTGAAGCCCTCTGGCACGCTCAGTATCTGCACACGCAAAATGGTGCATCCAGCACTTCCGGCTCCTCTCAGCGACTCGGTAAGGCTTATTTCTTTCCCCTGTCATTTGTGTAGCTGCACTTTTTCTCCTCCTGATGATGACTTGAGTCTTCAGTGCCCATTTGCAGAAGGAAATTTTCATACGAGAGTCTCTTCAGGTTGGAGGAAAGCCGTTTTCTTGAGAGCAAAAGTAGTGAGATTCCCTGGTCAAGCAGCCAGGCAGGCTGGCCAGTGTTCTGTGTGCCAGCACATCCTCTAGACTATCTTGATACACAAGGGTAAAAAGCAACTGCCCAACAACTGTCAAGAAGCATTGAGAAATATAAAGAAAGTCTGTCTGACTAAAGAGCAGCATAGAGGAGATGACTTGAAGTAAGGAGGATTTTTTCTTCAAGTTATCCAGATGAAAAAGTTCGTGTAGTCTAGAAGGCTGAATGTGAAAATGTCTTAAGGAAGGCCAAGAGAATATGAGTAGCAAGCAACAAAAAAAAAAGGTTGAAACATCAGTTAATCTGTTAAATGTCAGGGTAATCAGTAAAATCAGTAAATTATGTTAATTTATTTTGATTGTACTGTTAAAAAGCAGAAGCAGAAAATCTGCCACAGACCCTTCAGATTCAATAGATGATAAAGCAAAAAATGAGAATTGACCATATGGATATTCTGCTTCTGCATTCACTGCAAGAAGTTGCAAAGGCTCCCGTTACAATATCCTTTTCTAAGGCAGCTTATCAAAGGATTGACGACAAAATGAAGTGTCAGTAGAAGAAGATCAGTCAGCAGATAGAAAAATAACAAATATGATAAGGTGATATTCACTTACTAGCTCTAAAGAATTTTGATGTTGAAATAGCTCAATTACAAGCTTTACTGTATAACTTTTGTACCAGGAAGTGAGTGAAGGAGATGCACAATTACTAGAAAGGATTCTAGGGGAGACCTAGAGAACTGCAGCCTGGCCATGTAGTTTGTAATGGGCAAAGTGGTGGAATATGGCAGCTGGGGGGGAAATGGCCAAAGGTTAAATATGGTGAGTATAGCCAGCACTTCTTTTTCTTTAAGGAAGTCAAACCTCATAGATCTGTATGTTCTTTGAAAGAATAAACAAGGCCCTAGCTTTGATGCTATGACTGATACAGTCTAGAAGGCTGTATTTCTAGAAGTCATCCAAAGGTCTTCCTTCACATAAGCTTTTAAGGAAAGTGCAAGGGATAATAGGAAATAGTTTTGTATAGAACAACTATTTAAAAAAATAACAAACAGGATATGAGTTACTAGTTTTCCTCCCTGAGAAGGAGACAGCTAGCAGAGTTCCACAGGGTCATGTGCTGTTGAAGTGTTTTGTTTAATAATAAAATATCAATAATAAAAGGAGTTAAAATTTCAGAAATGTTGGATTGAGGAGACTGAGAGAGATTGAGCAAGGCTGGAGGTCAGCAGCTTGAGCAAGGAGATTGCTGAGTGGATCAAGGTCTAGTCACACAGCAAGGCCTCAGCAATGGCATGGAGGAACTTCTGAAGGCCAGGGAGGATTGAGCAGTCTGGTGCAGTTCAGAACGTTGCATTAGCTGCAAGTCAGCCAGGAAGTAAGGGCCTTCCTGGAAAAAAAGTGCGTAGGAAAAAGAACTTGTAAAAACCTCCTTAGTTTCAGTACTTGTGTTCATCTGGTGCCCTGTTTCACCCAGATATGTTGGAGGGGACAACCCATCTCACTGGGCTATGAAACACTCTGAGTCTAGAACTGGTGCAAACCTCCCAGTTCAGTCAGGACAGGTTCCTCTGATTCTCTTGGGTGGGGAAGAGTTAAGACTCAGCAAATTGAGGTGAATTTTCTAAATAATTGTCTTTGTGATTCAAGACAAAATACATTACCGTGATTAGAGTACTTCTAATTACGCATATGCTTTTCTGGAGTCTGATTTGCACAAATGAAGAATGTTGAAATCAGCAGAAACTAGTGTTTGAGTGTTAAAGTGTTGTAGAAAAGCTCTTCTTTGGAAATAACAGGTCCTTGACATTTCAGTTAGGTACAGATTTAGTAGACATTTTTGTACTTAAATCTCTCCAGGATTCCCTCATCAATAAGAAATAAAATGATAATATCCTGTCACCTGAGAGATGTGGAGGAGTTGTAAAGAACTGTGAAGATAAAATGTGAGCTATTTTTCTGCTGTAGTGATGAGCACTGTATACCAAATGTGACAAGTGAGCAGCTCGAGCTGGTGTTTGAGTAGCCTGGAGTATGCGGAGCTCCAGTATTGAAATCCAGAGCCGGTTAAACTACTGAAAGCTCCACAGTTTCTGAACATGGTTATCTAATGTATTAAAAGGGTGGTAGTACCACAGAAAAGATCTGTGTCTGTGTTAGACTCTATTGCGATGCGTATCTATAAACAAAAGATCAAGTCTCAAGGAGAAGCTTAGTTTTGCTTTCTTTCATTTTTGACATTGCATTTAAATGTTGAAAGTTAATTTTGTGTGTTTGCAGATTTTGGTGATTTGTTTTGATTCTTTTTTTCCTAATGGGTGGACTTTAATATGAAAATCAAGTTGCCGCACATTACAATTTTATTAATGAATTTATTAATGAATTAGTGTTATTAATGATTTTATTTGAGCAGTTTTGCTGTTTTGTGTACACACATACATACATAGAAGTCCTGTATTTGTATATCTATGTATATATGCACACACACACACACACATACTGCCTTGCATAATTTAGACATAGGACTTTAATCATGCTGGACTTGTAACAGGAAGAAGAAAAACAGAAACAAACTGTTACAGGAGAGAAATGTGATACTGAAAACTAGTTGGGATGAAAAAGAGAGCAAAATAAAACAACAGGAAAACTGGGAGAAGAGGAAAAGTCATCCTTCTGCAGATGCCTGTTTGTTTTTATTTGGTTTGCCTGGTTCAGAATACTTGCATAGTAAATGTAAATGACTGTTTGGAAAATTTTGGCAATTATAATCTAGATTATTTTGAAGTGTTTATAAAAAAGAAAAAGGCATAGAATACTTCATAATTTCTAAAGTTAAGTAGCTTTCTAGTGAACACTTTATTGCCTGCAATACACCAAATAGGGCTTACCAAGTTGGGCAGGTTATTTTTTAATTTGTCCTATCTTTTGTTCCTGTTTTGTTTGTTTCTTTGTTGATGTGACATTCTTGCGACAGATCTTGGTACCTCATGTAGGAGAAGCAGATCTAAATCTTGCTGAGTTTCCTTCTAGGAAAAAAAAGTATATATGTGAGCAGCTCTGGATGCAATGATTAATAAGGTTGCTCAGGGCATTGCAAATTAATACAAATGCAGCTGGTGTAGCTCGAGTGAAAGGGGCAAGCACTGGGATGAGGAGAGTGACTTTGCCAATTCACCTTAAGTTCTTCAAGGAATTGGTAGAAGTATTTGGGTGAAAACTCCTCTATTCAGCATACTTTCGTTTAGCCTAGGACTTTGTAAAGTTGCTAAATTTTTATTTCATCTGTGGATTTAGTCAGTGGAGATTAATGTAGCTCCTGACAGCTTGTGACTGACGCCTTGAGGGAAATACAAAATACCGATGTTTCTAGTTACATTAAGCTCTTACTTACTGTCTCTGTGTGTTGCTTTAAAGTCCTGTGATCTTTAGCTTCCCATTCCTTTGGTTTGGGCTTAGTTACACCTGAGAAAATGGGAGATGTGGAGGAAAGATCCTAGTGGAAGCAGGAAAATAAAAAGCACTAGCTGTGCGGTGATTCTCTCACATGACCCAGAGAAAAAATGTTTTGCTTTTGGCCACTAAGCACCCTGTCACGGTGCGTGAGGTGAGTCACGACTTGTTTATTTATAGCAGTGGCCAATCAAAGCTGAACCCTCTGAACTTCATTCAAGACAAGCGGTGCTTAGGATGTGTTGTAAACATTTGCTTTCTGAGCAAGGAGCGCTTTTCTCAGGAGCCGACAAAACAGGTTCCTGGCTGGCTGCTTCCAAAGTACACGGCAGGCTAGAGGATCTTTGCCTGGATTATCCAGATTGAGAGATACGTCTTTTTTCTTTTTTTTAATTACTGTTATTTTTCATCTGAAATGACAGACAGTGATGATCTGGGACAGGATGAAAGGTACTGTAAATTGATTCTGGTAGCCTTTTCCTGTAGAACCGTATAAACCAAGGCTGTGTGTAATTCATCTGCATGAACTCCTGTGTTCCTCTCCTAAATCTGTCATCAGTTGCTCTGCATTACAACAGATTGTTTAATTCTTAGGAGTTTGCTTCTAAAACTAATCTAAGGCTTTTTAGATTAGAGAAGTGCTCATTCATAATGTCAACCTAGAGTTTAAGCTCTACTGCTCTTTTACAATTTTAAGAATAAAGCTGAAGTGGGCAAAATACTGGATGATTTCTCCCAAGTCACTTTTCCCAATCATGGGACAACTTGCAAGCCTCAAAACGTCAGGGAGAGAAAATGTGTAGCCACATACCGAAGGATCCATAACTCATTACTGTGAGATAGGGCACTGTGTTCCTTGAGGTATGCCTGTCTTTTTGAAGTTTATTTTTTTTTAATCTTAATTCAGTTGTAAAAAACAGCAGACAGGAAAAGAAAGTAGATGGATCAAAAACTTAAACTTCCTTTTCTCAAATGTGTTCTCATATGTTTTCTCAAGCAGCGCATTCCTGATGAAATAACTGCACTGATTAAATTTAACTACATATATACTTTAAAAACAGGTATTACTGATGTTTGGCTACGGCAGAGTTTCTAGTTAGGGTTTCGTAAATGCAAATGTCTTCCATATGATTTTCGCTATTTTGATACTAATCCAAAAGTTGACTCCAAAGTAGTTTTAATGAAATATTTGATTCTGAAAAACCTCTGCTTTGTGGAGCAAAATTTTGTCATATATGTGGAAACTTGGAGGATGGTTTAGAAGCAAACAAGTGCACCCAAATGCCAGTGTGTATGGGCAAAGTTAAGAAATTAAAGGACTCAGAAGTTAATGTTTGGTTATGGCTTGGGATTCTTCTAGTTACATTTTGTCCTTTTTTTTTTTTTTTTTTCCCAATGGGTGCATCCATGTGGTGGCGTAAGATGGGTGAAGCACCAAAAACATTTTTCTGCTTGTCTGTTGTAGGTCAGTGTGTTCAGACACGGTCACCTACTTGGATGCGTGTGGGTGGATGGGCCCCAGTGACATAGCTGAGTCTCTGCATGGGAGGGGTTCACCTACACGTTTCCGACTACAGGGACTTTGCGTGGTGGCCTACATACGATAGATTAAAAGTAATGTTAGCAGTAGGTGACAGGTTTTGTTTGTTTGTTTGTTTTTTGTTTTTTTTTTTATGAATTGTTGATCGGTTATTGATAGCCGAGGAAGTGTTAATTCCTTTCCATAATCCACAGGAACTCCTGTTTGTTAAATTCTGTATTTTTCAGTGCAAGCAAATAGTGATATATGCAATGTATTAAAGAGAGAGATCTCATTGTAATGTTTTTTTCTTCTTCTTTTGAATCAAGTTCATAAGGGATATGCATCATGCCTTTCTGAGGAAATGTTTTTTTAATCAAATACAAGATGGGAAAAAAAATCTTACCGATTGTGGGAAATAATATGATAATTTGGATTTTGAAGTAAAATTCTTCTGGTATTTACCAGCAGGCAAAAGGAGTTGATTTGCCATGCAAAACACGTGAGGTTCCCAGTGCCTAAATTTCTTTGTTCACATGTCTTTCTGTATAAAGGCTTGTAACAAGCTTTGCCAGTTAAATAAAGGTAACACTGCAAGTGCAAACCTCTAAGACTTCTCATTTTATATATAAAAGCTTTTTTTATTAATCAAAAAAAGACAAATGCTCCTAAAGCAGCAGCTCAGAAAGACATAATAGGGCTTGCTGTTGTTGTTTATCATTTCTGAAACTCCCATTAACTGAACTGGCCCTAATCCTAGTCCCTTATCCTTTTGTGCCCTTCCCCTTGAGCAAAATGTTTTCAGGAAATGCTCCAATCAAAAAATTCAGACTTTCTGAATTTAATTTGCCTTTTTTTGTGTGTGTGGGAGCAAATGGGACATAACTCGAGAACATCCTTACATAAGTGCTAATGAGATTTGGAGGAGGTCAAAATATTTGTGTCCAGTCTAAACAGAAGGCAATAAAAGGAGGAGCTGTGGGAACTACGAAGCAGCAATATGGGAACTGTCCTGGAGCAGTTCCTTTTGAAGTGGTGCGGAAGGAGAGGTCTTAATGTAAATGCACAGATAATGGGATATTTTGGGGATCATACTGAGTTAAAGATACTGTTTTTTTTTATATATAAATATGTCTATATATATGAATAAAGAGGACAGTGACATATTTGTAGAAGCTGTAGAATGAGTTATGTTTTCTGATTGCAGCAGCACCAGCCCTGTAGCTCCTTCTGAGATGCAACCAAATGTTTATGCCCTTTCCCCTCCTGAGATCATGCCCTACACTAGAAAAATAAGTGCTATTACTTCACCCATGTAATTCACTAACCTCATAGTTAAGGATGTAACATTGATCAATAGTCTGTTAGTCAGACTGTGAATTTAAATACTTAATAATTAATGTATACACAATCATTTCTTAGTAAGGCTAGTAAAAAGGCCGTGAGTTGCAAATATTCTGTTCCCACCCATATCTTCTGTTTTGTGTTCTCATATGGTCCTGGGAGCAGCAGATAAAGAAGAGGGAGCAAAGATGCAGTCAAAGGTCAAGGTCTGAAAATGGTTTAGCATAAGGACAATATTTTCTGCCAGTAGTTCTCCATCTGGTGTTACATAGTTTTGGTGATATAATTAATAACAAAAGATTTGCCAGTTCATAAGGAATCTCATTATGGTTAATATTATTAAAGTGCTGTATATATTCTGTTTGAGAGCAATGTAAACATACAGCTGAATGTGCTTCAAATGCTGAAGTACAAGGTCCTGTATTAGGACAGTCTCTTGTGTTCTCCTAATCACTATAATCAGGCCTGTGCCTGAAGAGAATGGTGCGTGCTAGGCTGTTAACCAGGCATCTTCTGTTGGATAAAAATGGGAGAAAAAGCTGTGTTATATTTTTGAATTAATACCGTAGTGCATGATCTTGTGCGTGAATGGCCTTAGAGAAATGGAGTTTTAAGTCAAATGTGTCTATTGTTTAGTAACTCAAAGTATGCTGATTTGTAATGGTGAAGGAATAGGTGTTTCTTCTGCTAATTTTCACTAACGTGTTCTGTTTTCTTTTATGGTTGAATTCAATGCACAAGTGTTAGGCAAAAAGTGGTTAGCCTATGTCAGGAACTCTCAGTTCAGCATTGAAATAAATGATGGCCTGCCCAGACTGCACAAGGAGAGCTCACGGACAACTTGCTCCCAATGAAGGGCCTCACAGAGAGCATGAAAGGTTCCTTGCGGTAATAGTATCTTTCGCCAGAAAGTCATCGTGAAAGGTTCCTTGCGGTAATAGTATCTTTCACCAGAAAGTCATCGTGTTTGTGTGGATTAAAGTATTCTTTGCCCCGCACTTGAAAATCCAATTTTCCTTTTTATGCAGCCGCTCTGCAATGCCGGGAATGCCCAGCTCATCTTTCGTAGCTGATTGACTTTGAGAGGCCAGGAACCAGGAGCATCGGTGGGGAATGGGGCAGGGGGACTGGAGGAAAAAAAGGAGGCGAGCACTTGTGAGAAAGAGTTAATTGAGGTGTCTTTGAGGGAGAAAAATGAATGTTCAAGAATTGCTTATGACAACTGGGCAGAGTTGCTTGAAGTTCTGCAAATTGAACTTAACAGTCATGCTGGCAGGAGCAAGACTTCCTTATTCGTGAACAAAATCTGTGCAATAAAAATGCTTCTTCAGCACCACCAGTTTTTGTTCCAGGCTCACCTGGAAGATCCCAGACCTTTTACTGTTTTGGTAAAAAGACTACAGTATGTGTACAGTGTAGTGGTATTGCTGAAATCTATGTTTAAACAAAAAAGAAATCCCTAATAGTGTTTTATGGATTCCAAAAAGACATTATTTTCTCACACAGACAGGCATTTGATAACTCGATACAAGTGATGACGTTGGATTAATAACACTTAACTCTCCGGTCACATTTCACATTTTAAATGGCCTGGAGCTGGAGTAGCTGCTGTGCTTCTCCACGCACAGACCTGAGTGGCCGGAGGAAGTGTTGCCTGTGGGGGCTGCCCCATCCACTTGCTTCAGAACCTCTGTGTAGGGACGACGACCCTGAAATAGCCCAGGTTTAGCCAGAGTATATTTTGTGGATCTAACAGGACCCGCAGCAGGAAGCAGCGGCACTTAGTAGAGCCTGCTGTGTTGAGGAACTTGTGTACTGGAATTACTTGGAGCAGAGTCAGTGTTAATCAGTTTGCTTTGGACTATCTGAAGGAGCACAGTGCAGCTCCTGATTAAGACCGTCTAGAGTGACTGGGGTTGTGCGTCACCGCCTTCTTCACTGGAAGAGATAAATGCATTCCCACCCAGAAAAAAATCCTGGGAGTAAATTGTGTGTGTGTGTTTGGTTGGTTGGTTTTTTTTCCTCAGCAACCCACATATTCATTTCCTCTATCCCTTTGCAAAACGTGAGGCTGTTTTTATAATGCACATACTGTATTCCTTTTAGGAGAAGTTTGTTCTTAACCAGCAATATAAAGAAGAACTCTCCATTTATGCGTTTTGTATGGTTTAGCAACACATAAATGGCAAGATGTTTAAAAGGAGAAAATACCAGAATGGCTGCAGTATTATAAACTGTGCAGAAGTGTATTGAGGAAGTGATCAAAGGTTGATTATGCTCTGTTTTGTTGAAAGTCACCTGTCCTGACCAGTCTGCTGGGCAATCCACTGAGGAAAAAAAAAATCTATTGTTATCAAATGCTAATTATTCAAGTATGGTAATTTTAAAATCATATTATGAAAAACAGCCAAGATATAAAAGGGGCATGCATGATCCATGTTACTGAAAGTTGTGAAATACATCTTTAAAAAATCTTTTTATTGCATGTTTTCTGAGAAGACAATAAAAGTAAATTGTACTGACTCATTGCTACTAAAAAAAAACACCTCCAAAGTGCCAGATGAACACTGATGAGGTCAGAAATCAAACAAAGTCCCAGAAGCAGTACTGCATGGTGTTCAAAACATTCATTTAGGGGCTAGAAGCAACGGATGTTAGCCCCAGGAGAGCTGATAGTTAAAGGATTTTTGGATTGAAAGATGTTTGGATTGCTCTTTATGGTTAATGAGTATATTTTCTAGCTTCAATTCAAAAATGAAATTGTTCCAAGTCTGCATATTTTGGAGAATCCCAAGTGTGCCTAAGCTGTAGCATTGAAAGGCTTGGATGTGATTGGAAAAAGGATATGATTTTCACTGCGCTAAGTGTTAGTGACAGCCAAAGGACTTCCTTTGCACTGCTTACAGATTAGCACTCAGAGGTAAATGCATCTTTTATCAGTATCTACTTTGTTAGTATCTTTATAAACTTTTAAATAATTTTTCAAATGTTCTTGCTTGCTTGAGAAGATAGTGTATTATTGTGTTTTTCGTTTCTTCATTTATAAAACATTGTTTTACAAAACTCTTTGAAGAAAGTAGAATTTTACCTGGTGCCCTGGTGATTCACGTAAACTGCAAGTCTTGCTGGCTATGTCATAGCCACATGACACAAATGTAATTATTTTGGGTATACTTACTACTGCGTTAGGATCCAAACATGGCACAGCATAAAACACAATTCTGCATAATTGCCTTTTAAATTAGCCACATAGGTCATTAAGCTGCTATGCTGTGAGTTCAGTGGTATCTTGTTATTATGGCCTTCCAAGTAGCACAAACAATATTCTGAAGTCCAAAATGCTCTGTTATAACAAAGACACAACATTACTTTCTACTGCACAGTTCAACAGTAGATTTCACAAGTCTTTTTTCATTGGTAGTTTACTACAGTTAATTGTAATTTGTCCTTTTTATTTTATATTTTGGAGAGAGAGAGATGGTAAGTGTTCACCTGAAATTTAAATGGGAGAGGAATTTAAGACATTCAGAGTTTATTATCTAGATGCCATTTTAAAACCATTATAGCTGTACCGGAATAAATTATAGGAGAGAAATTTTAAATGCATTTTTGACATAGGTTTTCAGGTAGTAAATGTTTACTTCACACAATTTTAACTATGTTATTACAGTCATTCCTTTCTGCACTGTGAAGATCCCTTTTTTTATGTGACAGGCCCATGAAAGCTTTGAAAAAGTTAACTTTCTTGATTCAGTTTTACTTACAATTTATACACTTAATTTGGTTCCATTTTATACTTAGTTCCTGGCAGCCTGTGAGGTTTGGCCTGGGGTATCCATGTTGCTTAGAGCTGCTCTGTTTTATCAGATGTTTTTCACTGTGAGCTTGTGCAGCTTAAGTGCTCCTTAAAATTTGACTACTTCTAATCTCTTTGGTTATTAGCTTTTTAAAAACTATGGAAAAAAAGCCATGTTACCTTTATTTTATTTTGCCTATTTTTAGAAATGTGAGCTTTATCTCTTCTGCCTCAACTAGTTGGGTCTAAATTATACTTACAGAGCCTGCAGAGGTGTCAGATGTGTGTTTATGGTTGGGAAATCTGTAATTATGAGCCCTGTGTTTGTGCGGGTGCAGTCCTTCTGGTGTACCAGTGCTGGTGTACCTTGTCACTGCTGCGATTCTGGGTAGTGGCTATACGTGAAGGCACATACAAAGCTGTGTACGCGTAATTTAAAAAATACCCGGCACATCACGAAGAGATCTTCAGACTAGTAACATGAGAGCTCCTGACCTTTCTGAGAAGAACCTGCTGGGGCTTTGCTTGAACAGATGTCTCGATACAAAATGAGAGCATGACACCATTAGTCATGTTTGGAGAACGCAGCGGCACTGGTGCCGCCGGCCGGGCGCACTGACTGTGATGGGCTGGAGCATCTGCGCAGGGGGAGAGCTGTTTTTACAGCTATGGGGCAGCCCTTCATGCATTCGCGCCGTTTTAGAAATGCTGGGGCCATCCGTCTCTGAGGACCTGCAGTTTTGCTGACAGCAGTTTTAAGCGTAGCAGTTTAAATCAAACACAATGTAAGAAATTGGGATAGAGAACTTTGTTTCTGAAGTGATGCTCACAAAATGAGGAGATGTTTGGAGAGGGTTGACTGCTTTTATCATCAGCTACGTAGATCAACTAGAATGAAGAAGCACCTTGATAGCAAGGAAGTCCAGAAGGGTTCTTCGGCAGCAAGTATTGAGTTCATGTACAAGTAAATTGTTAAGGTACTATGATAAACTCGTCTTTCTCCAAGATCTGGTGCTGCTCCCTTGTTCTCACCCTCTGACCTCTAGATAGCGCTTAAGCTCTAACAGGCTCTGGAGAAAAAGGAACAGAGGGGCAGATGTTCCTGGGGCTGCCACTTGTGACCTGAACAAGAGCAGCATGTGGCATCTGACTGACATGTTAGAGATCAGCAGAGTCCCTTTCTTACCGTTTCTTTGCCCAAGATCAGAACGACACCTAAAATTAGTCTCTGCCATTCCTGGTAAAATGAAAAACTGTGGCCATTAAATGTCTCATATAGTTTTGAGCAGCTTAGCAGTGCAAGTGTGAAGTAGTCTTTTGTGGAACAAACTTTGTCTTGGGTTTGCAATGCTTGCAGGAGACCCTCGCCTCTAAAATCCACTCCTCTCCCTTGGTTTCTTGTCTGCCAACAGACCAGGTCCCAAGTGTGCAGCCAAAACATCCAGCGCTGCATTTTATCTGTGCTGCAGCTCATGCTCTTATCTTCTCAGCCTGGCAAGAGAGACCCTCACTAATGCCCAAGGGAAGCAACTCCAGGGAACTTTCCCTGCCAATGGGCTACTTTGATACTCTTCTGCATAACTTGTATGCTCATTTTGAGTCATATTGTTTATCAGCAGTCTATACTGTCATCACATTGGTGATTAGCAGATCAGTAGCAGACTTGTGTTTTATTGTAGCTTACATATTTTCGGGGGGGGGGGGGGGGGGGGGTTGTGTTTTTTTTTTCCAAAAAGTTAATATGCCAACCTACACTTCACCTAAGAGCTGTTCTAATAGATGACATCAGATCTATCCATTTTCCCTCCCTCCTTATGCTTCCACTTTAAGTTCTGTCAGTGCTTTTAAATATAGAAGTGAGGTCTATAAAATGATTTTGCAGTTTATACTACTGTTACAATAGCAGTTTTCAGCACTAAAGAAGCAGCTCTTGAATATATATTATTAGTGTCACAGAACATTTACAAAAGCAGGGAACACTGTTTTTTGAAGGAGAATAACCTATTCCTAAAAAACACTGTTTTAATAAGACAAAAAAGTGCTTGTGTAGTACTTCCCTCAAGCCTCTAATTACCACACAGGAGGAAGACTGGGGTTGGCGTGGTGCATGGGAGGTTCTGCTTAACACACCCGTAAGAGCAGGACTGTTTCCTGGTGCCTCCTGCGGCCTTCCTGCAGTGTTCCCTGTGAGCTGCGTAATGCTGTTATTTCCATCCTCTGTCTGGGATGGCTACCCACATGCCACACCATGCACGGGCAGCAAACATGTTGCATGCCCCTGATCTGGAGGAAGCCATCTAGGCTGAGACGTGACACTCGCAGCCTGTGCCTGCCGGATATTTTAATTTCTTTTCCTTTCAAAGTTAAGGGAGCCCTCATCCAGAATATTTGGTAAAGCAAGAGGAAAAAAAGAAACCAGACGTCTTTTAACACTGCCAGGAACAAAGCAGCCGTTTCGGTTTCAAGCTCCAATGGGCTTCCGGCGGTTCTGGTGCTTCGGGTCGCTGTGCTCCGCGCTGCCCTTGTGCAGGAGGTGGGAGTGGTTCGGCACTGCTCCTGATCTCCGGCTCCTTTCGGTTAGAAATACGCGAGCAGAAATGGTTCCAAGTGATCAATGCCTGCTGTGCAACGAAAAGTAAGATAGCTAATGTGCCCGCCTGTAAAGCAAAATGGATATTGGCAGGTGGGACAAGAATCCCAAATTGTCCCTGGGCCCATTTTTAAGTGTGCAGAAATTCACAGATGTAACTGCGTGCTGAAGTTAGAGCGTACGGTTCAGAGTACGGTTCAAAATCAGCCCACGGCCCTTGTATCCTGTGTCCTTGGGAGAAATGAGAGCAATTTGTAATACAGGGAAAGGTGGCTTCAGGCACAGATAATGCTGCTGAATAGGATGTCAGGCATGTTGTCCTGCCTTCGGCTGAAATGTGTAGTCCAAGATTTCAAGGAGAATTAAGTACAAGTGCAGTGTTCATGCTGCTGAGTCACTGGGCTTGAAATTCCTGCTATCCTTTTATTTTTCTCACAGTTTGTAAAAAAGAAGGAATGTATCTTTTGATTATACAACTGAAAGCACAGTGTTCTTTTAGTTGGAGACTGAAGTGTGATATCAGACATAATATATATGGTATGTACCATATACCTATACATCATGCTTAAAGTTTATATTATGGTGTATAATTAGTCACCATTTGCCTAGTTTTGTTATTGATCTGTGATGAGAAATCTGAATTACTTAATTCAAAGCCCTTCTTTTGGTTTGATGTTGTGATGTGATAAACTATGTTTTTTCTCAGATTACATTATTTTACTTGCTATCATGATTTAATGATCAAAACCTCTGCCTTTTCTAAGGGCATTTTTTATGTCATTGGACCCTTTTAATAACTTTCTCTTCACTACTTGGCTAGTGTATTTGTGTGCTGCCAAAGTTGTGTGATAAAACACCACTGGTAAAAGACCACTTCCCTTTGAATGCAGTGTCTCTATATAACCTCAGCCATGCTTGAAGGAGCATGTCAGAGGTCTATATTTTAGAAAGCAAGCTATAGGTCTCATGTAGTCCAGTAAAATTATGCATGTACATTTCAAGTAAATCGTTCCTAGAATCCAAATCCATTTGCCTTAAGATGTTATCTCTTTGGGCTATAAATTTATTCTTCCTGCTGGAAAGATGTGCATTTAAGTTCTTAGTGGAAATACTTTATAAGCTCCTGCCCATATTAAAACACTGCTGTACACTTTTGTTTCTTAGACCCCAAGGAAGTAAAAACAACGTAAGAGAGCAAAAAATCTTTAAGCAACATTTTATAACTTTTGGTTTGTGGATTTCTGCAAGTTTGTGAGCTAGTTCTTAGGGTACTATGAAGTATTACGAGAAGAAAACAAACCTATTTTGATAAAGTTTAATTTGCTATATAGGTAATCTACATACATTTTGAAAAAATGTTAGGTGTTTAGCAAATTTAAAAAGCAGTAGTCTGAAATGAGCTATGCACCATGAGTCTGTCATTTATAGAAACAAAACTCCAATGTAACACATGAGCTGGGGGGGATCAACAGTCCGTGGGCAGCACTGCTGTTGGGCAGGTGCACAGACAGTGCCTTGCAAAAACACAAAACTTGGCTCTCAAAAACTTGGCCATTTCCATGGCTTTCCCTAGATTAGGATAGCAGAGGCATTTATGAGCTCATATGAGGAAATAAAATGGCATCTGATTGGTAAGAAAGAACGAAACTAGTTGTAACTGCTAGTAAAAGAACAATACAGCAGAAGTTTGCATGTGTTGTATAGAGCGGGTGGGTGGAAGCCACCTGCTAGCCAGCATTCAGCCAAGTAAAGTCCCAATGCGCGCGAGAGCTTCTTCCTGCTACCTTATGTGCCAATAAACATGACTAAGCAATCTGGTGATGAAGAAGAAGAACATTAACATGCAGGTTTTAAGATTTTAAAAGATTTTAAAATGTTCTAGCCTCTTACCAAACATCAAATAATGTAAAATGTTGTTTGATATAAAGCAATTTTGAGAGCAAATGTTTAAATGTTGCTTCAGAGAACCAAATTTACTCAGGGTAAAGTGTAACGAGACGCCCATTAGTCGCGCACTGATCCCTGCTAAAAATTAGGCTATCCGGGGAGCTATCCAAAGTATCTGTACCCGGAATAAGAGTGAGAGCTGCTGCCTGGACCTTCCTGTGGCTGTAGCAGCTCAGAAGGCAAATAATTATTTGGAAATAGGGTTAGGCATTTTGATCTGATAATCCCTCTTTATTTTCTTGTCAGGGCCCCCCAACCTTCGTACTTTGGAGAGTTTGTAATACAGTTTGAGGTTCATCCTGTAGTTGGATCCGTCTGTGATGACAATGTACTGTGGATGCAAAGTGATGCATCGGGCACTTAATAGATTCTCTATCAGAGTAGAATGACCGTGGGATGTTTCATGAGGTACTGGGTGTTCAGTCTCATCAAAAACGTGTGTACTGAACAGGCACTTATGCAAAAGCTGATTTCATAAAACTGTTGCAACTTCTATTTTGGACCTTGGAGGCTGGCACAGGAGTGTTCCCATACTTTGTGCTGGTGCCGTGTTTTGCCTTTCATTTTGTTT
Organism: Tinamus guttatus; assembly: GCF_000705375.1. The sequence goes on along the minus strand of NW_010576452.1, from coordinate 134,735 downwards.
CGTAAAACATGTTTGCTTCAGATGTTTTATCTGCTTGTCCAGAAAGCTGTAAGATGTGATCCTTTCAAGTAGGTATTATCAAAACTTAGCCCAAAATTAGATGCATATTCTTCCTCTGTTTTTCAGCAAATTCTTTGGTATGTATATATTTTATTTTCTTAAAAGGACTGAACAGCCATAATTTAACCTTAGAACCAGTCACTTCAATGTAATAAAAAAGTAAAAAATCAGCACGGAAATGTATGTTAAGACTATGGAAGACTTTTTTTTTTTTTCTTTTGTAACCTGGATAATAATCTCTTAAGGATTACCACAGTTTGCAAAGATTAAAAAGGAAAAAGCACAAAGATTGTATGCTTGAAATTAAATGTATTAATATGTATTGCCATCCTGGTGCTATGAAAAGCACTGTGATATATTTTTATAGAAAAATTAATATAAAGAAACAAGTTTGGAGGTTCTGTTGCTTAATTCAGGTTACAACTGCACAGATTCAAGGTTCCTTATGTGGTGGGTTTTTTCTTGTTGTTATTTTCTTTTTAATTACTGAATTAAAGTAGTCCCTTAAGTTGGGACTAGTTTGTTGTGCTTCTACCGCTCTAATTCCAAGGAATAATCTTCTGAAATTTGGTGATTCGCATACAATATAATGCCGGAGTATGAAAGTGCCTTCTTATTATAGAAGATCTAAATAGCCTCATCTAAAATATATAGAGATGAGCACAGATGTCTGTAGCAAAGCAGCAGCCATTGGATAATTTGAGGGTATAGGTTAATGATATGATTTATCTCTAATAATTAATTTTATTGAAATACAATATTAAATACAATGTTAAAGATCAATAATCTTAGCAAAAATACCAACAGGAGGTAACAGCTGATACGCCTTCTAGTGTATTCAACCAGTTCCAGCTTCCATATGGGCTCTAACAAATGTTGATGGGTTTTTTTGTTTGTTTGTTTTATTCAGCTGGAAAGTCATCAATTCTAAACATGACTACAGGCCCAAAATAAATCAGTGCATTTCAGAAGCACTGATGAATTTATTTGTATTTCTTCAAGAAATGTCACACTTCAAGGAACAAAACCCTGGCAAGGTAAGCATTGACAAGTAAGATTAATAGTTTAAAATTGTTTAATGAAAAGGTAAGGCAGATTTAAAAAAAAAAAAGGAAAAAAGAAATAAGTGGAGATACGTGTTCAGTTGTGAGATTGTGCAGCATGTAGATAGGTCATCTGTGATAAAAGGTGCATATAAAGTTTATAGCAGTACAGTCCCTCCCCCTATAAGTTGCTGGAACTTCATCAGTCATTTCAATGAACAAGATATATAAAATATCACAGTTTAATAAAAATATTATAGCAGAAAACATTCCAGATTGGTAAACATGAACATGCATATGTTTTTTCCCTCCCCGCCCCCCCCCCAGATAATTGTAGTTTTCAGAATAGCTGCAAGATATAAAATAGAGGGTAATCCTTCATATTTTATTCTGGTAATTTTTCTTCTGTAGAGATACAGTGTTTTTTTTTGCTGGAAAGATTGAGGGCTCAAGCAAGAGTAGGATTTACTCCTAGTAGGAAGAAGGTATTATGTTATTCTAGCCAAATACTGAGAAGCTTTTTTTTCAAATAAAAACGACTAATCACGAAACAAGCTATAATAGCAATATATTATAGGATCAATATCGGAAAAAAAGAGATATCTATTTTTACATATGTGTTGCTAAATTAAAAAACTCAGGATTGGGGAGAGGACTTTGCCATTGAAGTTTTCATGGAAACAAGCTCTTCAGAATTAAAGATTGGAAGTATGTAGTAGTACAGTATTCAATATTATGAATTTAGGCTGACAGTAGAGACAAGCATCAGGGTAAAGTACATTTCAAATAAGTATGAATTATTTTAAAAAGAATTGTTATATATGTAGGATAATAAAATTAAAAATGAATTTAAAAGAAATAGGCATATTATGATAAGAAGATGCATTATCAGTCTGCACAGATGCCAATTTTTGCCATATAGTAAAATGATGTAGTAATTGTATATTTAAAACATATTGTTCTCCTGATTTAGAAAAGCTGATTTTGGTGGTACACCCTTATTGTCTGAGCTAGGTCATTACTTTACTGTTATAGTTACAAGCAAAATATGCACTGATGGTGTATGCAAAATTTCTTCCAATTGCCTAAGCAACTTAGCTCCAAAGCTTATTTTGGAAATTTTCAACAAATTGATTCTATACTCAGAGTTGTGCAGTGTTGATAAAGATAAACGGTATATTCCAACTACAGCAGAGGCTGAATCTCGAATTTAATATTTTAAATTTGGTGGAGTCCTGTCATTATGGGAATGCTAGAGAGACCAAGAAGCATCCAGAGATGCTTAGCATCGTATAGGAGAAAACAGTTCCTGTGAAGCAACACAACAGAGAGGGCTTTTTGCTTTTTTTATATATGGAACAAGTATTCATGGTAGTATTTCAGTTAATAATTTACTTTGTGTCCTGAATGTAATTCTTAAGCCTTTCTGTATAAAGGAAGTGAAGGAATCTGTAGTACCATAAGTTTGTTACATTTTTGTAAGAAGTGAATAAAATAACATATTCTTATAATAGGAGTGTACTTTTGATTATTCAAAAAGCATTACTTGCTTATTTGCACAAGAAATGTTCCAGTACTTCTAACTTTACAAAACTTATTTCTTCTGCCACTTTCTGCATTCCATTTATAATGCAACATTTTGGAGAACATTTCTTTTTGCAAAATGATTAAATGTTTACAGCAATGGAAATGCTAATGTTAAATATTTAATGGACAGTTTTAATATCTTTTGCCAGTTTTGCCTACTAGTCTGCAGTGTATGTACATTTTTCACTGTTTTGGGAAGTTACATTCCTGGAGTTGTCCTCTCCTATGTTCTGCGTAAGTATACTCTCTTCTTCATTTTTTAAGTTATGATTTATGCGTGTGGTTTGTTCATTATTTGTTCTCTTTATAAGGGGTATATTTTACTTTTCTATTTATATATGTATTTTTGACAGGTGTCATTTGTCAGATAGCATTGAGTTTAGCATTCTTTTCAGCTTATTGATTCTAGTGCAATGTGACTTTACGTGTCTCAGGGAGAGCTGTTAAACTAAATCAAGATAAATGTTACTGTGATCATAAGTTACTCCTTGCAATTTTTTTCAAACACTATATAAATTAATAAAAAGTTATTATTCCATTACTGTAGAAACCAGTTTTCTGTACTGCAGATTAGAACGAGAGAAGCGTATCAGACTGAACTTTGTTTACTCTATCAGTCATTTTTATTTTAGTCACAGATATTCTTATCTTAGAACAGAGGAAATGAGTGTCTCCAGACACTGGTGGTAGATGCTGAACTATTTTTTAGTGACAAGAAATCTCTTTTTTTCAGAAGTGATCCTATTACTATTTTTTTTTATTTTGTCACACAACTATTAAATTATTCAGTTGAATGCACATAAGTGTTATGCCTCCATATATATGAGTGTGTAAATTTAATTTTACGTTTCAAATTGAAAACAAGCAAGAGGATGATGAAATGATGAAGAAAAAAAAAGTGATATCTCTTCCTTACACCAAGAACACACCAGTATACAACTGAACAAGAATGGAAAAAGAAGAAAAAAGATTAATTAAATGTTTCAAGTTGATTATGTGTATGTCAAAACAGAATCACGGAACCACAGAATGGCTGAGGTTGGAAGGGACCTCTAGAGATGATCCCTGCACCTGCAGGGTCACCTAGAGCATGTGGCCCAGGATCATATCCAAGCTGGTTTTGAGTATCTCCAGAGAAGGAGACTCTACAACATCTTTGGACAATAAATTATTGTGTAGTCATTGCCATGGAAAAGTAAATTGACCTTCCTTTTTTGTAGTATAATCCTTCTCACACAACAGCATAGCCGATACAAGTAGGAATAATGGTGATCTCAGATACAACTGTTGCCCTGTTAATGTATTGACTGTACTACTAGTGGAAAAAAATTGTCCTACAGCATGAACAACATTTATCTAAAACTGTGGAAGACTTCCTCTCGTAGATTAAAAACAAAAAGTTTCCTTAAATTGAACCTTTATCCATACAGATATAGCACAGACATCCAGCCACTGAGTAAAAGGATATGAGAAAATTAAATGCATGTGGTGAAGAAGGATGAAGCAAGTACAGCTGTCACGCAGACCCAAATGTAATGAAAAGTTTTGCACATAGTGGTTTGTAATAGCAAAATCATGGAATTGGTTTGGAAAACTAGATATCCACTACTGTACTTCACCCTGAAAATATGTACTTTAATTATTTTTAACAAATTACTAACTGACTTCAATTAAAAGATTATAGAGCACATATATGATATTATTTGTAATATATGGTAATGTATATTTTATATGTAAGTAATGTCATAGAGAAAGATTCTGTATTTTGACATCTAAAAAGCATATGCAAATGATTTGTTTTTCCTTGGAATAAAATGTCCATAATTTGTAGGAAGTCAAAACAGGTTGAACGTCTGTATTTTGACATCTAAAAAGCATATTCCTTGGAATAAAACGTCCAAAACAGGTTGAACATAGGAATGATACAAGGGAGAAATGGTTCTATGATTCTATTCTATTCTGTGATTCTGTACAAACACTCATGTGCTTCTCCTTCTCCGGCTGCCTCTTCTTTTTCCTGTTTTGAAAATGATACCTCTCTTGCAAATGATGTGTATGTAACAGAGTTTAGAAATGCATATTAGCAGGTATGCAGGTTGTAACAGATTTAGAAAAGATGGCATCCATAGAAGTGATTATATAGTTTTAAACTCGAATACTTCAAAATAATTTATACTGTCAAGTTTTGTGATCAACAAAGTATGAAAGGTGTTAAATGATCTGAATATAATGCAGTTTTCTGTGAAAATGTGAATACTTCCAAGAAACTGGACTTGACATTAACAGCTCTTCTGGCATAAGTATTTCAATGCTACTGAAATACATAAAACTAATAGTTTTGTTATCTTGTGCAAATTTATAGTCTTTATTACTTTCTATAAAGTGATATTTCAATAACAATTTCTATTTCTATCTTCATTTTTATGACAGTATTGTGTGCCTTTTTATGTCCCTTCTTCAAGTGCAATGAATTTGGACAGAAAGTGTGCAGCAAAATTAAGTCTGTTCTGATGAAACTGGATTTTGGAATAGTGGAATATATCAACCAGAAGAAAAAAGAGAGGTCTGGTGAGTAATTTAAGTACAATTCCAAATAATGTATTTGTGTTTATGAAGAGAAAAAATTACTCTTCCTATAGACAGTTGGGCTTGTTCTCTGAAGCAAAGTATAAAGTTACTTCTAACTCACATATTTGAATCTCACTAAACTCTTAGCTTAATAAGGCTATATAATGCATAATCATATATGTCAGAGGTCTGGGAATGGTTAAGAATGATTTGATGGAAGGAAACAAGGCAGGACTGATTGTTCTCATTATACTTGGTTTGCCATAATGCTTGAAGATATTAAGAAGAACTACAGGCTGTAAAACATGAAATGCTGATGGTTTTTTAGATAGGGAAGACTCATGCAGGAGAGGGAACTCCCTAAGAAGACAAGATTAGCACATCACAGAATTGGCAGGAAGAAAGTGAACTCCATTCTAGCATATAAGTTTGTCTTGCCTTGTCTCTCAGCTGCAACAGGAAAAAAAGAAATGCTGTTGTCTTCCCCAAACACTCAGTAAGCTGTTAAGAACCATAATATGGTAATAGCTGTAAATTAATCAAATTTTTCACTTAGAGGAGAAATCAACAGGAAACAAAGTCTTACCTATCTCATCTGAAATTTTTATAAAATCAGAGTCCTTTAGATTTTAAATAATAAATCTGTTTCAAAAATTTTTTTCTTGATATATAAGTTCCCCGCTCGCTCTGCTTCATCCTGTGAGTTCACAAACACTTTTGCTGCACAAGTGAGGAAAAGACAAGTTGCAAAAAGAGGCAACCAGGAATAGTAGGACTTTATTTTTTCAGCATAACTGGCTTATACTGCTTTATAATATTTATGAAATTCTTCTCAGATAGAGGAAATGAGGCAAAAATTGTGTTTCTGTTTATTAGAAGCATCCTTCTACCACACTTAAGAGGATGCTTCTTACACATAATTGAATATAAATGCAGGGAAACGGAATACAAAAAGAAAATGTTTTGTGGATGGAAATTGCGTGTTGTTTTCCAGAGAATTATACATTTTTGTGTAAAAGTAAGGTAGTGGGATATGACTATACTACCTAACAGTATGTTGCAACTGTGCTTTGTACTGATGGTGTCATTAGACGGATAGATAGATATTTTCAGATCACATTATACTGAGTGAGTAACAGAGATTTTTTGAAAGCAGCATATACAATACAGGCAGATGAATGCGTTGGAAGGTATTTTAAGTAAATATGCTTTTTTTGTATTTTGATAAATACCCAGCCTCGGTCAGCTGTTTACGTGCGCCTACCTTATAGCAGTTTTATTTCCCTATTCCAGAACAGGAAGTGCACTAATACGACTAAAATTATTTTTTTCTTTCAGAAGCAGCAAAAACGAAACCCACAGAAGATGACAGTGAATTAGACATATCAGCTCTGTGTCCTAAGGTGATTATTTTCAGTCAGCTATGTCTTGTTTTTATTATCTATGTAGTAAATATAGACTATCTAGACTGCTGTCTGTTTTCCATTGAAGACTTTTCCCTGCCCAGAGGAGGACTGCATTCCTGAACAATCTATTTTAGAAGTGATTCACAATATCCATCTTTAGACCTATACTAATTAACTTACTGCACTTATATTGTGACTTCTGACCTTCAGAGGTCAGAATGGTTTCTGTGGGCTACTAAACAGAAATGTGTTTGTTTTGTATTTGCTACAGAACAATTAAACAAGAGTTTCATAGCAAATGCACCCTTTTTAATTACCGCAGTGGAACTGCAGCTAGTTACTGTCATATCAGTGTACAAAATGGAAACATTCATAGATAACCTGCAGTTTGTCAGAGACGTGCATAATCACTCATCTGATAATACCTACAAATGTCTCTCTAGATTATGTATGAGAACACTATAATACTTCATTTCTCTGTTAATATTCTTAATAATTGTGTGTTGAAGGATTTTCCATTAGAATACTGATTATTTGATATTTTAAAAAATCAGATTTATGGGAATTCTGATGCAGTATTAGATCAGCAGTATCTAGAATCTGACTTTGAAATTGATCACCTTAAAGATGTTTTTATATTCTGAAAAAATATATCTCCCATTGGATAAAAATTTGTAGTTTACATACTACATTGAATACTGTTTGATAAACCAATAGAAGATGGTGATTTTTTGAATTAGCTAAATTCTGATTGTCTGATGTTTTTGTTTTGATCCTAGTTTATGCACTTCTTTACATATACTTTATACACACATTTTATATTTGCAGGATCAGTCTGCTTTCATTACAGTAAGGATTTATGTTAAGAATAAATATTATATTTTAAAGTATGCATATATTTTTTGAGTTTTAAATATAAAATTTAAAAGCTAGAATTATGTGTCCTTCTTTAGTATACTAGAGTTCTGAATCATCAAGAAGAAGGTATCCTCTTAAGTATTCATGCTCCTATTATGTCCATGTTTGTACAACTAAAATTTAAATAGTGGACAAATTATTTTGCTATCACATACAAAGTACATTTATTTCAATATCTGAACATTGGCTTCTTGCAGCGAGACTTTTTTGAGTGTAAGAATGCCATGTATGGGGCTCTTTTATGTCTAGGTTAGTCCTGCAGTTGTTGCCAAAGAGCTATCAGTATCTGACACGGATGTATCAGAAGTATCTTGGACCGATAATGGGACCTTTAACTTATCTGAGGGGTATTCTCCACAGACAGACACATCTGAAGGTATGTAATGGCTTTAGTTATTTCATCAATTAATTGCAGACTTGTAAGTTTATACGTTATCTGGAAGCTATTAAGGAATTTGAGATTTTTTTTTTAATAGTAAATTTAAAATTCATTCCAGTAGTTCTTTTTTATTATTATTATTTTATTCTATATTTTTAATCTTATTATCTTGTGAAAGAGCTATCTTTTTCCTAAAAATAATGAAGTGCATCAGGGAAAATCTAAATAAACAAGTAGCTGTGGGTAAAACAAGAACATTAAATGCATGCCAGATTTATTACTATGTTCCACCAAATCATTTAAATTGGTAGTAATACTCTGGGATAATCTGAACTATGTGAAAAGAAAAATAAAGGTGATATTTAATAAGTGGATACCTCAAGTTGAGCAGCAGTCAATTAAAGAAAGTATATTTAAGCTCTGGATACCAGAATGCTGGTGAAGGCAGTGTACTGTAATGAGCCCAAACAAGCTGAGAAGACTAATTTAAAGAAGAGATCCCCAAGTATTTATCTTACAAGACCAGATCTGTAAGTTATTACTTTTTAGAGCCACCTTCCTCCTAGTTCTTTGCCTTAACAAAGATTAGAAGCAACAGTAGTTTGGTGAAATCAGGTGGAGGGGTTTGTCGCTCTGCTCATCTTACATTTCTCCTCTTACAAATAGAGAGATATTATATCGACATTATAAATGCCTAATTATTTTTAATTGCTCTTTAGCATTTAAAGTTGTGATCAGAGAGCATCATACAACCACAGAATCATAGGTCAGAATGGGCCTTTGGAGTTTGCCTACTCCAACCTCCTATTCAAAGCAGGTTCAACTAGATCAGTTTGCTCAGGGCTGCGTCCGGATTAATTTTGAGTATATCAAGTGATGAACACCCTCACAGGGAAGAACTTTTTCCTTAAATTGAGTTGAAATTTCCCATGTTCTAGCTTATGATGATTTACCCTCATCCTTCCATTGTGCACCTCAGAGAAGAATTAGGCTTCATCCTCTCATACCTCGTCTTCTCTATACTTTTCCCTTTGCCTTCTTAAGCCTGAGCAAACTCCCTTTTCTCACCATCTCCTCATATGTCATGTGCTCTAGCTCCTTGCTCATCACGCTGGCCCACCGGGAAATTAGTTTCACTCGTACTGGAGAGGTCAAAGTGGACCTCCAATGCAGCCTCCAAAAAGTACTCCAAATGTGCTCTCTTGAGTTCTGAATATAGGAGAACAAGCACTTTTATTGGCTTACTGACTTAACTTTTGCTAATAAGCTCAGCATATGGTTGTTACCCTTGCTGTAAGAGTATGTGTGCTGACTTGCTGTCCTCAAGGATCTTTTCCTTCAAAGCTACTTTCCGTCTAGCTGGCCCTCAGCTTGTACTGTTACATGAAGTTAATTCCATCCTACATATGGGACTTCACATTTGTGTCAAGATGTTCCTTCTTCCCTGTTTTCTTCAGCCCTTCAGGTCCCTATTATGATGTGCCACCCAGCCCATCAAATATAACCCTGCACGTACCAGTTTGCTTCACCAATGTGAAGCTGAGCTTTGGCTTCCCTACCACTGCTGCTTCCTGCACTGGCAATGTCTTTGTGTTCCTCCCAGGTACAGGCTATCCATGCTTGCTCCTTCTGTGTACTTTCTTTTGGTGTCCAAGCTCAGTCAGAAGTTCCTGCCTCATCAGTGCTGGACTACTCAACCTTCTGCAGGGATGGCCTCTTCTTATGCTTTGAGGAGGCAGTCTTTGAAAATCAGCCAGCTCTCCTTTGCACTCCAGGGCTGTCTCCTGTAGGAACCTGTCAAGCAGATTTGTGGACAGACTGAAATCACTCTTGAAATCCAGAATGATGATTTTGCTACTCCTCTCATGCCCACTCCTATATGATTTTAAACTCTACAGTCTTGTGGTCTACAGCCATCTTCCTTGTTGAGTAACAATCCCAGCAGAGTGCCTTCCTGGGTCAGCTTGTGAAGTAACTGTTTTCAGCACACTAAAGAAACCTGGATTTCTTGTACCAGCTGTGTTGTCCTTCTAGCATACATAGGGTTGGTGAGAATCCCCTGTGGTGGCCTGGAGGTTTCTTCCCAGGGCCTCAAGAAGGCTTCGCCCTTTTTGCTCCTCATGATCAAACAGATGCCTACCATGATGTCTTGGTCTGTCCTCTGGTACTTACCCAGAGAGTCGAACTGGCTCGTCCTTGAGGAAGGCTCTGTGTCCTTGAGCTACCACTTTGCACACAACACAACCCTCCCTCCTTGCCTTTTCATCCTGTCTTTCCTAAAGACGAAGGAGAAGATGACATATCAGATATACTTTTAAGATTCATTTCCTTAGCCCATATGAAAGCTTCTATTGCTCATTTTCATAGAAAGTAAGTTCAAAGCAATTATTTTTTTAGCTTTCTCAATCAAATACTGCCTACTAGAAAAAAAGTATTCACTTATTATGCTGCTTTAGGCCTGTTCCATAGGCCATGTATGTCAATACATGTTTTACACATTTCTGATAATAAATATGGTGCCATTAATACATCTCTTGAAATAAAATCATCTACTTTTACCATTTTATGTTTACAGTTTGCTTTTTATTCTGTGGAAAATTTGAAACTATACTGGTCATCTGTAGTGTTTCCATTTTCTCTTTTGCCATTTATTACAAGTATTGGATTTGAAAGCAAAAAAAAAAAGAAAAAGTTAAGTCTTTACTCTTTTTCGGATTTTATTAAATCATTTAAACCATCATTCTTTATCCTACGTATGTATTAAATGCTTGTATTCACATACGCTTACATATTTATAATTCATAAATATTCTGGAATATAGGATTAGGAATTTAAGAACAGGAATTGAAAGACATTGTTACATTATATATTTTAGGACTTTGTGTGGTTGATGCTGTGCTAAACATTTGCCTTTTAAAAAATACTTCCCATTTGCCTTTTTAAATTTTTTTTCCTGGAATATTAGTGAAAAAATGTATCTCCAAGTAGTTGCCCAACCTGTACCTAAAATACTGAAAAATTATCTAAGTAGAAAACTTCAGCGCTATGGGTTGACTGAAATAGACTAATTCGACGAAAAGTAAATTCTGTTTGGAGTTTTTCTTTGTCTCCTTCTTTTTACATTTAGTCTGACATTTTTAGTGGGACTGGTGATTGGTTCAGGCAACATGAATTCAAATTCTGAGTCTAGTTGGTTCCAGACAATTTGAAGTACTAGGTTTATGACCTCAAAACCATTTTATTCAAGATATTACATAAGGCTCTTCCGCATTAAATCAATAGGCTATGGATTAGTAAATACACTTGAAGGGAATCTTTCTAACAGCATTTTTACATTTGGCTGTTCTTTGAAAGTCTTATCCTGTTTGTTAATTGTGTTTCTTTCTACTAATCTGATAATAGATTTTGACCGACCTAGTGATCATGAAGAAGCTTTCGCTAGAGATCTTGCAGAATTTCCTTCTTTAGAAAATGGTGCAGGAACAAATGATGATGACGACTCAAGCATTGGTATGCCCATCCAGCAAAAAAGGAAAAAAGAACAAACGTGTTTGAAGATCGATCACTCTTCCAGGCAGGGGAAAGAGAGACCATCCACTGCAGGGCTCTCCTTGCCTTTGACCAGTGACCAAACCTTTAACTTAGTGAGCGGAATTGCTGGGGATGTCATTGCAGCTGCAGTGTCTGCTGCCATCAAAGACCAGTTGCAGTCTGCACAGCAAGCAGCCTCGCACGCAGCACCCAGTTTGAGTGAGGAGACAGACACAGAAGAAGGTGATGATTTTGAACTGCTTGACCAGTCGGAGCTTGAGCAGATTGAGAAAGAATTGGGACTTTCACAAGGCCAAGAAGCAGAATCCCAGGAGAAGAAGAAATCTTCAGGCTTCCTTTCAAATCTGCTTGGAAGTCATTAACCTGGAAATTGGAGCTAGTAGCATAGAAAAAATGAAACATAAAACACACAAAAATCAAATGCAAAAAAAAAAGGAAAATTCTGAGCTGTAAGCTTTAACTGTCACTTTAGGTGTGTTTAATTCCCTTATACTGAGTGAATTAACTGGATAAGTATCAGCTGATAGCGTAATGTTTTTGGTAGTTTATGCCTCAGTGTAATAGCATGGAAATGAATTATCTATCCACTGCAGTTGAGTGTTGGAGGTCAGCTGTTCAAAAGAATTTGGGGGAACTTTTTATCTTTTTGCCAAATATGCAATTTTGGGTCCTATGCCAAATTTTCAGCATTTGCAGTTTTTGTAATTCTTGGTTGTCAACCATATAATACAATTAATGATTCACACACTAAGGGCAAGTTATGAGAGGATTGCAATGAGAGTAACTAAATTTTACTTCCTTCAATCTTACAGAAAAGTCTGAACCCCTGCAGTTATCATTATATATGGTATATCTAATATTCATGAAACACATTAACCAGCAGAACTATCAGTTAAAGATGTGTGCAATGCTATCAAAAAACTTAATTTTATACTTAAAAACTCTTTTTTTCTTGGATATGATGATTTCCATTTCCAGCTTTTTTTTCTTTCTTTTTTTAGGCTTGTAGTGCTACTAAGTGGCATGCCATTTGACTGACCACCTGCTGTGTTCCCTGGTAGGGTGATCACTGGCAGTATTGCACATGTGAAGTCAGCCAGTACATTTTCACATTGAATACTGTTGACATTCTGTCAACTGAACAACATTTGGGAGGAGGGTGCAGGTGGGACAACTTCTTGTTTGGAATAAGGAAGCTATGAAAGTTAAAGGTAAAACAGAAGGCTTTTTTAGCTGCCACTTCCTTATTCAAGATTTTGTGAGTATTTTTTTTTCTTTCTAAGACAGCTACCATCACTGCAACTAAAGCTGTCTTGCAAGCTGTATTTTTTAAAGGTACTTGAAGTATCCAGTGAGATCATTTGCTGTAGAAGAAACTCAGAATCTTCCTCTTGGTGTGTACTTTAAAGCAACAAAGCCAGAATTTAAGTTATTTGCCATTTTAAACTCCACACATGCTCAGTGACTGGCATGGGATCTTAAGCAAATATTTTATTTAACTTTTTCTAGTGTTTTTTGTTCACCTGTAACAAAACTGAAATGTAATACCAAGCAATAGTAATCAAAGAAATAGGAAGAAGTAAAATTAGTTTTATTAATGTGATGTAAACTGTTAGCAGAGTTGAGGGACCATGTCAGCTGCTAATACTACTGAAATGATTTTCCATTTGCTGGCATTTTAAGAGGTGACTAATGTCATCTAGGACCCTCAGAAAGTACAGTCCAGTTTATATAAATCTTCCACTAACATATGTATAGGTAAACCTGTGTTTGAAGTTGAGTCCATTTAAATTCGTTTTGCTTTCTGAGGTGAAAAAGTAGGCAGATGGCCAAAAATATTGTGGCTAAAGGAAAAAAATCCTGAGTTTTTTGACACTAGCTTTATTGTTGCTTGTGCTTTTGTGTCAGTAGTGCATATTGACTGTGTTTGCTGTCCTTCATCAGTACAAAAGTGAGCCTGTGCCTTCATTATCAACTCTATTATGAAGTAAGTGTAAGCTGGATCCAGAGCCCACAAGATGCAGCTTTTGAAATTATATCATCATAACATGAAATGCAAGTATCTGGAAGTGATTAAAAAATATGGCCACATCACTTCTGCAGTGTTAGTTATTAAGTTTCCTTTCCCCTGTCTGTCCTTCCCATTTGAAGAATTAAATAAAAGCAGGTTTGCTGGGAAATCAGTGAGTGTAATGCCATTTACATTGTTTGGATGAGTTAAAAACAGCATTTCCTTGCTGTGCATTTCAAGCAATCTGTACACTTAGAAAAGTATAAGTTGTTGATGAAACTTCATAGAATACCTAAACCGAGTGTGTTTGCTGTACAAGCATACTGGTATGAGAAGGTTAAGTAGACTGCAAGACAGGAAGAAATCGTGGAGGGAGCAATCCTTAAAAAGGTGTTTATTAAGTGGATCGATGAGGCTTACTGCCTTGCTGTCAATAGTGGCGTTAGGACAGCATGCACTTTAGTGTTGTTTTACAAAGACTACTTGTGATTATAAAAGGATATAGTGCAGGGGCACTCTTCTAGAATAATAATTTCCATCAAGAAGGAAAAGTAGTTGGGTGAGTTTCTCAGACTTTTTGTAAATGATCCATTTTCTGGTTTCAACATAGATTTTTTTTTTCCTCCAGGATGACTCTGAAATCATTACAGAAAGTAAAACTAAGCAAAACTTTAAGAAGCAAATCATCAAAGTTTAGGGGCATAACTTCTTATTGGAATGTCCTTCAGAATTTTCTTTTCCTGTTTTCATGGTAGTCGTTATATAGTATTTTTTATTCAAGCCCCCATATACTGTGTAATAGGAAGGAGGTAATTTCCTAACATTTAATATACCTCTTAAAATAGCAGAAAGATGCTTAATTTTCTGCCAATAATGCCTACTGAGATTACCTCTTTCCTCTCAAACAACTGCACATAGAAACACTTTGCTCAGATATAATACATTCCACTACTGATAGTTCCATAGTTTAAAGCAAAGAAAAGGTTTCTTTCCTTTATAAGAGCCCTTTGACACTGTGTCTGTTTGGAAATGACTTGAGGAACCTTAATTTTGCTGTATTCTAACAGCAGCCACAAAATAGCAGTTGCTGAAATATTCCTGTTCCTTAATCCACCGATGGTCCACAGCTTCCTTCCCACAAAGGAGTCTTGTAACGTTCCCATCTCCCAAAACTAAATAAAAGGGTAGGGAAAAAGGCAAGCAAGTATGAGGTACATAGTTTTAAAATGTGCAATTGTTACGTGGCCAGCTTGCTTTGATACAATCCTGGGTGAAAACCAGACCATTCAGCAAAAAGGTGCATATGGAAGAAAAAAGGGTACGCGAGCGCATTACCATGAGGTGATGTGGGATAGGATCTTGCACTGGGATGGGTAGGGTGCCGTACCTGCATACATGCCTGCTCTGCTCTTGTGGTAAATTGAAGATACCATATACCATATATATATACCATATATGTAGTAGTTTTTTTTCCAATAGTGTGCTTAACATTCACCCTCCCTTGCTTTACATGGCTTCTTCATGTATCCAGTATGCAAAAAACCTACATTTACATCTACATTAGGACAGGATCTATGACCCTTCGGACTCAAAAAAACTTCCCTGTGCATGATTACACCTATAGGCTGAGTAATGGTTGTTCACTTGGTGGCGTCAGTTGTGTTAAATCCAGAATAAAAGCACCTACTTTAAACACAGAGAACTTTTTCGTATGTGTGTGCTCTATATGCACTTAACTTAAAATCCTTTGGTTTGTTCTAGAACAAAGTTATTCAGCACCATGAAAGGGGAGGGGGATTTTTTTTAACCCAAAGTAATAGTATATCAAGATATTAAAAGAGTTTTATTTGCTTTTTGGTCGTTTTGCACTTTTCCCAGACTGTTTATCTAACCATTCAGAACAAATTCACTGTGGTCTGTTTGTAAAACCAATGTAACAATCTGCAGGTAACATCTATGCAGGTAACCGGAAACTGGA
Source organism: Tinamus guttatus (assembly GCF_000705375.1). The sequence goes on along the minus strand of NW_010576452.1, from coordinate 119,233 downwards.
AAACTACAAAATGTCTTTATTTAAAATACTTTGCAGCACTTTACCTAACCTGATTACTGTTTTATAAACATGCAATTATTATGATGATTGTTTGTAAAACCATTTAATAAATATGTTAGTTTTTATCTTTCATTATATCTAATTGTATATTTGTTCTTGAAATCGGAGGAAGAAAAAAAGGCAAAGAAAAAAAATCGGTTTTTGCCACTCATTTCGTTTATTCCTTTTCTTAATCTGATGTGAACCATTGTTTAATAGTGTGTCGGGTCGTACTGAATAAACATTAATCCTAGCTCTGAGCCGCGGACTGATGATTTTGAAGTCGTTTTCAGACGCGGAGCTCGGCTTGCCCCGCTCCACAGGAAAGAAAATCCCAGGAAAACGCTGGCGTCGGGCGCTGCTGGCTCCCTGCTGTTGCGGGATCGCTGCTGCTCCGCGCGTCCGCAGGTGCGTGTCCCGCGCGGGGCCCGGGCACAGGGGAGGGCGCCGGGGGGCGCTGGGCCCTGCCAGCAGCGGGCCGCACCCCGCCGCTTCCGCGCGGGCTCTCTTATTTTTATTTAATTTTTAGTAATTTTAGTAATTTTAATGGGGAGGAGGGGTGGGTTGCTGCTTCTCGCTAACGTCAGGAGCTCCTGGCTGTGCCGTGGGCTCCTTTGGGGCTGAAAAACGGTGGGCAGAAAGAAAAGTGGATAATGGAAGCACTGGCATAACAGCACGTGATGCAGTTGCTCCCTTCTGCTCTATGTAGTGTGAATTGTAAACGCTGTTTCCCTGCTTGCTGCTCAGTTGTAGAGGTCTGGTGCTTCTAGATTCTTTTTTCAATGTTATGTGCTTATTCTTTTAATCTGACAAAGGATTTTCAGGCTCACTCCAAAGCTGTTCTGTGAACTGTGTAGCTGCTGTCCAAATATATTGGAATAGACCAAATATAGGGGTTTCTGAAAGGAGTTCGTGATGCTGACTGCAGTCATGGTTCTGCATCAGTTGATTTGTAGCAGTAAATACTCCCTTGTGCCTGAATAGGGAAATGTGTCGGTGGGAGGGAAATACTTTAGAAAACACTAGGAATTTGTGAGTTGACAACAAATACCTTTTTGTCCCCCTTTAGTTATTAAATTCTATTCAAAATAATGGATTCATTTTGTGCTTCAAATAAGGTGCCGTGTCTTTTACATTTTGCTAGTGCATTCTATGTCATTCTATATGTGCAGATAGGAGAGGGAATAAAGCAGGAGCTCCCTTCTTTCAGGGAACTGGCGGTTGGGAAAGTACCCAATGACTCGTTCTGTTGTGTCTGTCTCTGCCTGTGTTTTGTGGTTGTCCTGGTAATGCAGCAGGGTGGGATGGCCATTTGCTGTAGATGCCAGAGGCAGACTGAGCGAGCTGGGCCTGTTTAGCCTGGAGAAGAGAAGATGGAGAGGGGATCTGATCAACATATACAAATTACCTGAACGTAGGGAGGATGGGGCCAAACTCTTCTCGGCGGTGGCCAGTGACAAGACATGGGGTAGTGGGTACAAATTGAAACACAGGAAGTTCCACTTCCATGTGAAGAGGAACATCTTTACTGTGAGGGTGACAGAGCCCTGGAACAGGCTGCCCAGAGAGGCTCTGGAGTCTCCTTCTCTGGAGATCTTCCAAACCCACCTGGATGCCACCCTGTGCCATGTGCTCTAGGTGTCCCTGCTGGAGCAGGGGGGTTGCACTAGATGATCTCTAGAGGTGCCTTCCAACCTCAACCAGTCTGTGAGCGAGTGCCTCACTAACCCTAGCTAGCAATGCTGAGGGGTAAAAGGTGGTGTTGAACACACAAGACGCTGCTTCCAAAACGGGTGTGATTTTTTTTTTTCACCCCCATTTACTCTGATGTTGATGTAACCGTTGCTCTCTCGAAAAGCCTATAGTTAGGGTAATGCAGGCTTTGTGGAAATCCTCAGTGTGTGATGCTTGATGAAGAGTTCAGAGCTTTCTGCGTGCTGTCCTTTGGACCAGGAACCATTTTCTCATCCTGTGCCTGGCAGCTGACAAGCCCAGTGGGTGCTGGGTCACCACGGGGTTGCTCAGAGTGAGTAATGTCTCATAGCAATAACTGAGCCTTCCGTTTTCCTGCTCATTCTTGTATGTATTTAGTGCACAAACCTGTGCCAGAACCTCTCCCTTAAGCTCCTTGCTGATGTTGTTCTGACCTGCTCTTCCCCAGGGTTATTTGTCTTTATTAGCACGATTATTACAGTTTTTCCCTTCTTTCTCTTGCGCCCTCTTTGCAGCAATGGCAACCTACACGTGCATCACCTGCCGCGTGGCGTTCAAGGACGCCGACGTGCAGCGTGCCCACTACAAGACGGACTGGCACAGGTACAACCTGAAGCGCAAGGTCGCCGAAATGCCCCCCGTCACAGCGGAGAATTTCCAGGAGAGGGTCCTAGCGCAGAGGGCCGTAGCAGAGGAGCAGAACAAAATCACTGCCACTTACTGCACCGTCTGCAGCAAGAGATTCTCCACTTTCAATGCCTATGAGAATCACCTGAAGTCCAAGAAGCACCTGGAGCTGGAGAAAAAGGCTGTTCAAGCTGTCAGCAAGAAGGTGAAAATACTGAATGAAAAGAACCTGGAGAAGGGGCTGGCCTCGGAGAGTGTAGATAAGGATGCAATGAACACAGCTATTCAACAGGCCATCAAAGCTCAGCCATCTTCCTCTCCAAAGAAGCTCCCTTTACGTCCCAGTGATGCAAGCAGCTCTCCGGTTTCCACGGAAAGCACCAGTTTATCACAGAGTAGGGAGCGATCTGAAAAACCTCCGAGGCTACAGTGGTTTGAGCAGCAAGCGAAGAAGCTGGCCAAACAGCAAGCAGAGGAAGAGGAGGAGGATATGGAAGAAGGTGAGGCAGAAAACATGCTGACAGCAGAGAGGTTAGGCTATGTAGTCGTTAATTTTGTGTAAAAACTTTTGTTAGTGTATTGGTGTATCTTTGTCTCCTTGAAAGATTACTGCATTGCTCAGTGCAGACCAGCATGTTGTCACTCTGTTAGTACACCATTTTTTGCTGTAAAACCCTTTGATATTGGTTAAGTTTTAGCTTAAAAAGGCCTTAGTGTAGGCCCCTGCTTGCAGCCCAGGTCTTAAAGTGTTGTTACAGACAGTTCTGTAAAATACTGGTGCTTGTGAATGTTGGTTATGAACACTATTATTAATACAAGCAGTGCTTCCCCTGTAAAGTTTAGGGCAAAATTTTACATAGAAGATTGCCCTAAAACTACTTAGGAAAAGCAGATGAAGTAAAAAAAAATCCCATCATTACACTGATCTGGAGGTGGGAGTGGGGTTTTTTTGTTTATTTTTCTTCTGTTCCCTTTGCCCATAAGGAGCAGAGGAAGTTCGATCCTTACCTCAACACTGTAGTACAGCTCTTCAGCCTGTTGGCATCTAAAGTAAAACTGCTTTATGAATTCCCACCACAAACGCTGTTGCTTTAGCTTTGCCTGTGTAGTAAAGAAGGAGCCGACATGCACCTGTTTTGTGTTGCTGTATTAGTCATAAGCTCTAATTCTAAATCTCAGTAGGTTCCTGAATGTTAATTTACCTTTTAAGTCTTTGCCCAGAATGTTTCTTACAAGTCCTGTTAATTCTGTTCCAGACTTTTAAATCTCTAAAGCTATATTCTGTAACAAAGTTCTCCAGTTAGCAGCCTACATCACTGGAAAGTGCCTTGTTCCCCATTCTCAAACACTGTGTGTGTGTGACAGTTGGAAGGGGACTCACTGAAATAGGATACTGGAAGCAGTCACTTCCCCAGATCTGCTCACCTTAGAAGATTTGCAGGGCTTTATAGCAGTGCTATCAGGTTCCTTGTTTGACTGCCCATTTTTCTAATAGGTAGTTAGCTGCTAAAGGCACTTTCAGTTTACTAAGGACGCAGATGAAACATAATCTGCTGCTCTGAACTTTAGGTATCTGTCGTAGGTGGCAGTGGTTTTGTGCTCTTACAGAAGGCCAAAGTGGGGACAGGAGAAAATAGCATTTTTCTGTGAAGGTGGAGCCCTGTCTAAAGTCTATTGTCGGGACCTGCAGAGAATCCTGTTGCATATACTTGGTGCTCAGCACTGCAGTAATCTTTCAAGTATTTACAATTATCACATGGGCTCTTGTGCTATGACAAATCAAAGCCTTTTCTCAACTATGAGCCAACTGTTCATAGTTGGGAAAATGAAGGAAAAACATCGGATCTGCCAGCTTGTTAGTGAGCAGCAGTGAGCTTTGCTGTGTATTTTAACAAGTGTTGCATGCTGGTGTTTTTATTTGTTTAGCTGGGGCATGTTCTGTTTAGAAAAATTAATCACGTAAATAAACATCTTGAACTTCTGTTAAAAGGCTGGGAAGATATAGACTCCGATGAAGACAGTGGCTCTGAGGAAGAGATGGAAAGTGTGGGAGAAGAGGAGGAGGAGGAGCAGGCAGCAGCTGGGAGCTCTCCTGCTGCGGGGGCCATTCCTGTCACGGACTGCTTGTTCTGTCCCCACCATTCAAGATCTCTCATGAAGAATGTAGCCCACATGACAAAAACCCACAGTTTCTTCATTCCAGACATCGAGTATCTTGTTGATCTCAGAGGCCTAATTAAGTACTTAGGTATGTCTTAAAATCCCCCTGGTTTTAATCAGGGTAATTATATACCCTGATTAAATAGCAGGTATTGCTTATTGTCACTTGAGTATGACTTAGTGTATTCACTTCTAGTGTAAGACCTGAGGGCCATCTAGTTCAGCGCTTAGGTTGTTGTCAGTGCCACAGGTTTTCTTGGGAGAGTGAGAAGTCCCTTCTGGGCAAACATTTGACCACATACTCTGTAGGTGCACTTGTTTTGAATGCCAGGAAAATGCTGGCATGAAATTTAGGCCAAAACTCAATAGCCAGAAGTGTGTGCATGGACTGGCAAAACCTCTGGAGAAGATTTTGCATCTCCACTGATGCATCACATGTGTTTGCATCGTTGAACAGAGCTAAAAGCTAGGGGAAAAAATGGTCTTCCTTCAGTTCTACAAGTAATGACAGTAATGTAACTTATGCATGAGATAAAGGTTTGTTTTGGAAGTGTGAAATTTCCCATAGAAAGTATGTAATAATCCACAGCTTGTCATACAAACTGTACTTTCAATGCTTAAAATGACTTTGGTCTTGATAAATCCATATGGTCAAGCTGCAGAGATAGCAGGGCATTAGGAGAAGGGCTAATGGCTTTCTTCAGTCTCTGCCTGCAGCCTGGGGAAGCCTACATCACAGAAACGTTAGTTACTGATTAGGGAGGCTCTATTCAGTTCAATATAAGTGTCATTTTTTCTTTTATCCGCAGGAGAGAAAGTTGGTGTTGGGAAAATCTGCCTCTGGTGCAATGAAAAGGGGAAATCCTTCTACTCTACAGAAGCAGTACAGGCTCACATGAATGACAAAAGCCACTGCAAACTCTTCACAGATGGAGATGCTGCCCTGGAGTTTGCAGACTTCTATGATTTTAGGTAAGGACACTTTTCCTTTGGTGGAGCAGAGAGGAGGACAGATGAACATTAAATCAAAATCTGCACTGACTTTTAAAATGTCCTGTTTCTGGTTCTGGTGCTTATTTTGCCTAGCTGGTTTGCAGCTTTTCTAGGTAAGTGTAACTTCATGATTGCCTCTGCTCTGATCACTAGTACTAGTCCTACGTGAAAACACCTGGTGAACTCCCTCTTTTTTTTTTTTTTTTTTTTTTTTAAGTAGTTGCAGCTAACAGGACTGTTACAGTTCAGAGACCTCTTGTTGAACTTTATGTAACTTGTTCTAATACTTGAAGCTGTGTTCAGTTTCATCAGAAATAGCTTTGTTACTGTGATAAAAGGTGTGGATCTTTCTGGAGCACCTTTCTAGGGGTGCTTGTTCGGTAAGCTGTGCAGAGCTGGTGGGTTATGGGGTAATGGCTTTCACCATAAGTAGCTATTAAAATGTACAGCGACAGAAATGCACTGGGTTAGGGAAACAGGCAGAAGAAAGGTGATCTTCTCTTAGTCTCTATTCAGGTGAGGGCATTACTGGAAAGGCCTCTCAAACCCAAGTGGGTGAAACATGACAGTGCTCACGGCCACAAAGCTGTTTCTGCTTCTTCTCCACAGGAGCAGTTACCCTGATCACAAGGAAGGGGAAGATGTGGAGATGTCTGGAGAGCTCCCAGCAGATCGAGAGTTGGAATATGATGACGACACCATGGAACTGATCCTTCCTTCAGGTAGGGTTAGGATCTGTGCTAAGAAATATATTTTTCTCTTAACTGCAGCTGTTACCTCCATGACAGACACTTCAGGAAAGTGTTTTTCCCTTGGCAAGGGGACAAAAAAGTAATTGTACACCTAATTGTATTTATTTTTTGCCACTATATTCTGTTACTTTAACATGTCAAGTTTGTAGACATGTCTGTTTTATCACTGAAATTACTTATGCAGATAGTTCAAACCCTTCAAATCCCTGAGAACTTTCTTTTTAAACTGGACTTCTTCAGCAGCTTTGGGACTGGGGGGTTCCTTTGCCTACATTTTGTCTTCATTAATTCATGATTCACATAGCATATGCAAGGAGTTTGCGTATTACAACTTGAAGGGAGTATAACTGAGAATGTAATGTAGGTTTTTGCATAGAGGGACCTTGTACACTAGTAACTAACTTGATAAAACTAGTTTCCCTAGAGAACATTGCACATGCCTTGCAAAGCTGCTTTGCTTTTCAAATAAGATGTCTTCTCCTCTGGCCAGGTGCGAGAGTTGGTCACCGCTCCTTAATGCGGTACTACAAGCAGCGCTTTGGTTTGTCAAGAACCGTGGCCGTTGCAAAAAACAGGAGAGCAGTAGGCCGGGTGTTGCAGCAGTACAGAGCTCTGGGCTGGACAAGCCAAACAGGTAAGGGACACATTCGCTTTTCACAGAGAAGGATGTTCTAGAGTGGCATCACTCAACCAGTAATAGGTTCAACTTGTTTCATGTTTTTTTGTTGTTGTTGTTTTTGGTGAAGTTGTTTGTCTTGCCTTTAAGTCTCTTCCATTTCTGATACCCCAAGCATTCAGCTTGCAGAAGGTTGTTCATGCCTAAAATCCATTTCAGCTTCTTTGCAATCCGTTCCGTTCCTTTGGATGCCAAATTTATATTTGACAACTTACTAAGATCTGTTTTTGGGGTAATACTCTTTTCTCTGCCTGTCAAAACCACTACTTTTGCCATTAAATATAGAGCATAACTCATTCTTTGTCTGTTTGAATGATTTTTCAGCTGAGAAATAGTGGTGTGATTTATATCCATTTTTTGGAAATAAATAAATCTCACTGGAGTGCAAATAAACTTCTACTTCTAACAACAGCTGTGGGTACTCATGAAGAAAGCTGTTTTATCCCCAGAGAAAAGGGAGAATGGGCCAGTATGGGGAGGAAAATATATTGGAAACTGCTGATTTAACAGTATAGTTCTGTAGATAAGTAGTAATCCTACAAATGTTTATTCTTCTCTCTCTCTCCCTGAAGGGGCAGCCTCCGCTCAGCAGCGTGATATGCAGTATGTGCAGAGGATGAAGTCAAAGTGGATGCTCAAGATGGGAATGAACAACAACGCTACCAAGCAGAAGCATTTCCGGATGCAAGTCAGGTTTTGAGCTCCCCAGAGAGCTCAAAATGCAGCCAGTCTTGCAGAGGAGGCATTGATAACTGCTGGTTCGTGGGTCCTCGTATTAAAATGCACTGGGTACCTAACAAATGGTGGTGTGTATGCTGCTGTACCTTCCTGCCAGAGAAGGTACCTTGAAGGAGCTTGTCTCCTCCAGTGAAATGATGCTTGGCTGAGTTTAACATTTTTTTCAATTAAAAATTCAATTCAATTAATTAAAAATGAAAAAGAGGAATTTGGTGGCAAAGTAGCCAGTGCCGTGCATAAGGATGCATGGATATTCTTACTGCCCGTCTCTGCGCCATAGGAGTCTCTGGGACAGCTGCCCCTGTCTTTCAGTAACTTCAGTTTCCAATTCTGCAAAATGATTGAGACCAAACGAAGGTCCTAGATCTAGGTGTCTGAGGGGAATATGTTGAAAGTGTTTGATGCCGGGCACGTTAACTGGGTATGGTGGACTTCTAGCTGGTACTGTTGAAGTGAAAATTTAAGAAAAGGTTGAGTGTTAATTGAAACAAACTGACAAATGTAAGTGCAGGATTAATTTTGTCCTGTGAAACGGACCTTGATTTCTTAATGCTCTAGCTCAGGGCTGCACTAGTAACATACACAGGTCATGCTGAATTTTGTGAATTTTTATGCGCTAAAACCTGTTCCAGTTTGCCGTAACACTTAGGCCTTTGTCACTCTAATCTTGTGATGATTGGGTGAGATCTGCTGATTAAAACTCTGAAGTTACTATTGAGGTCAGCTTTTGCTTTTCCTAGCGTGTGTTGGTGTTTCATATGTGTTTGCTGGAGGGACCTGGAACACAGCAACTAGGAGGAGGTGCCTTCCCGCCGGACGCCCCGTGTCCTGGGAAGAGCTGTATGTGATCTGCTGCAGACAGGTAGAGAGCAAACTCCCTTACTGCAGGGCTTGGGACCCTGGTGCTGCTGATGCTAAAAACTTCCACAAAACTGTCTGGTTCTTGTGACCTTCGTGTAAGATGAGCAGTTTCACACCAAGGTGCAGGTCAGCCCCGAAAGCCCCTGAGCTGGGCCTTGCTGAACAGGACCAGGCTGTGCCACAGGAATGTTGCTGTTGAACTGCCTGTTCCATCATCATGAAGGCAACTGGTTAGTCCCCTTCAGGATCACTAGTAGCTGCTTTATTTGACGGGGTTTTTATGTAAGTTTTCTTCTCCCACTGTGAATGGCATGTGCACAAGTATCACTGGAGGGCAGGAGCCAATTTTATGAACTTTGTCAGTTAGAGTTGAGTTGATTCTGGTGTTCTAGAACAGTACACGAAGCTCTCCCTATGAAGTAAGTTCAGAAGCAGTAGTACTGCTGTCATAGTAACATTTGAAAGGATTTTCATTTATATAAAACTCCTAGGAAACTGATAATTTAAAAATGTAAGTCCAGGCTATGTATTGTTGTTGTGTGGGTTTGTCCATATTGTGCATTTTGTTTTTTTCTTTTTCTCATTTTTTAAGTTCTGTTACACTGGAAATTTTTTGCTGCTCTTTTTCCTGAGAAGACAGTTTGAACTGTAATGCAGGGTGTGATTAGGAAGCTGCTGTGTCATATCTCGGTGACTCAACACCTCAGAAAGGAATTTTACCATACAAGAGAGGAGAGTCATCTTTATTAGGTGTGCCACGTGTGTTACAGGTTGGAGTGCGGCAAAACTGAAGCAAAGAAAACATTATTTATAAAGACAAGGTGTCTTTACATCCAAAACCTTAACCTGAAGCTGTATTGATGAATGAATACTCCTTGCTCACCCTCCTTTTCCCTGACAGGACAGACTTAAGACCCCTGTGTGGCCATAGCTGCATCTAGCTCACATCTGAACTTATTCTAGAGCCAAGTGTACTCTGTTATTAAGGGCTTTATCTTCAAATGTAGCAGATGGAGCCCTAGTCTCAGGTGTGTGACTCAAGCAACAGGAATGCTAAGACATCAGCTCCTTTTGCTCTCATGACTTAGCCCTGGGGTGTGTGTATACCTGAACTTCTGAATTCTGGTATGGATTTCTAGCACCAAGGATAGTCCTGGCCTCCATGTCGGGCTCCAGCTTCTGGCTCTGGGAACTGCTTGTATCTTTTCTGGAAAGACTACTATGAGAGGGTCTTACGCACAAGCTACGTTGTCTTTGCATGCAAAGCAAAAATGAAGTGAAATCTGCTCCTGCATTAAAGCAAGTTTGAGCTCTGAGCTGTCAGAGGTGCCTTACAAAACCGGCAGAGGGCATAGGAAAGCTGTTTACAGAGTTCCTGTGAAAGATGGTAAAAATGTCTGGTAGGAGAACGTCATGCAGAGTACTGGTAGGGTAAGCAAAATTCACTGGTAACACGACTAAAGAGTAGCACTAGGCTTCTTTAAGTTGAACTGCTATTAATATAGCATTTATAGAGCCAGGGAGAGCTTTGCAAGCAGATATCTTACAGCATCTTTGCAGCAAACACAAGTGCAGCCCCAAATAGAAGCTGAGGCCTGAATGTGGTGACCTTGGCTTCCTTTCCTTGGTTATTTGGATTTTTTAAGATAGAAAAGAGGGCCTCTGTTTTGCCTGTAAACATCTGGGCTGCTTTGCCTAATGTTACTGCACCTGAGCTAAATCCCACCATACCAAAGCACTTCCATATTTCCCATCACTGTTAATGCTTATTAAAGAGTTGGTGATGTTTCTATAATTCCTTATAGGAATGTCGGCATCCCTTTTCCTGCCTTGGGTAGCTCTCTACCCTCAAATTTCAGTTGTTTGCAGCCATGGAAGCAATCCGTTTTTTATTTTTCCTCCCTTGGCAAGGTTGTCCTTGGTCTCACGCAATTCTGTTGCAGCAACCATTGCTAAAGCCTTAATGGTCAGAGCAGTTATATGTGTTTACAATGGATAACTCTTGATAAAATATTATCTATAATGTTCTAAAATCCATATAGTTTCCAATGTCTGATGGAGGTCCAATCCTACCTATCTTACTCAGTTCTTTAAAATTTTGGTATTTCAGTTTTTCAATTCTGATATTCAAGTTGTCATTTTTTTTTAGGGAAGGTGTGCATGCTAATGAAGTGCATTCTTCTAAAATACAGATGAAGAATTTCAAGCTTCGGAGGGTTTTTGGGTTGGCAAATTTTGTTTGTTTTTTGTTTTTGTTTTTGTTTTTACCAAGTCCTAAGTGGTACCAACTGAAATTACCCCGGTCGGTCCTCGGCGAAGCGCTGCTGTTCTGGGGCGATGCAGAAGCGTTTCCCCCGGTGTGGGGAGGATCGGCGCCCGGTGCGCTGGGCCGCCTGCCCCTGCAGGGCGCTGCTGAGAGCAGCCCGCAGCGCCCCAGAGCGCTCTCCTGCGAGCCCCCTGACCCAAGCTGATCTCACTGCTCAAGTGCTTGCACTGGGGTGCTCCTGTTTTTAATTAATAGCCCAGCTGTTTGAGCTCTTTGTCACTAGACAGTTAAATACAGATGTCAGCCTGATGCTTTTGAAGTTTTATTTTAAATGACTCAGGCTTTTGGCCCTGTGAATCCTCCTTTTTTCCCCGCTCTGCTGTGGCATAGCTCCAGTAGGCAATCCCAGTACAGCCATTAAAAATAGCTGAGGTCCTCTGGCCTGGCCTGCAGCCAAAGCTGTGTGTGCATGCGTAAGATATTCAGGGTCGTGGAGACAGGAAATTAGTGTCAGCAACTGCACTCAGCCCACCTAAAACATTTATCCCGTCTCAACAGCAAGTTCAGTGTGACTTAGGAGTCCCCCAGGTAAACCAAGCATTGGCAAATTCAGAAATTAAGCTGCTCTCAGCTGTTCCCAGAGCTCAGTAGAGTAGTCCCAAATGTGTGCTGTGTTCCTGGATACCCATCTTCATTTGGAGATCTGGGTAAGGTAGGTTTGATCTGGTAGGGTAAACATCTATCTAGATAACTTTGGCAAACAGCAAAAGGAAATCCAGTGAAAATAACTTTGAATATGTTACTCTGCCTTCAGTTTGTGTCAACGTGAGCAGTTCACAGCTCCTGTTCTCTCACGGCAGTTTAAGGAGGGATTTTGGTGTTCAGGCTCAGTCAGTGACAACTGCAGCTGTTAACACCAAATGACTCAAGTAGAGAGAATAAATACGTCCCCTGTCCTTCTGCGGAGTGTTCTGCTGGTTCATTGATAACGATGAAATGGACATTCCTGAGGCCTGCCTGTGGCTAACATCCCAAGCGGAAGCTGCTGTGAGTACCCTGAGGACTATGAACATCATTCTGCTTCATTTTTCTCTGCCTAAAACCCAGCCAGGGTTATCAGAAGACAAAAAAAAAAAAAGAAAAAAAAAAAAAAAACCTGCAGCCCAGCTTGACAGTTTCGAATGAAGAAGGAACAAGGAGCAATATGGCCAGGGGAGATGATGCTGCGTGGTTGAAGACCCGTGTGCTGCACTGCGTGTCTGCAGCCTGCAGAAGAGTCCAGTGAGGCCAAGCATCTTGCAGAGTAGTTGCTTGATGTTCGAGAAGTACACTGAAGAAGCAGGTGAGCTATAAGTTAACTAAATTTATTGCAAAGCCACGTGTAATGGCTCTGCTTTTGAAAAAAAACACAAACTGTAGCCACTTCAGCATTTTCTGGATCTTTATGGAATTAAAAGGTGAATGGCTATCAGGTAGAGACATGTAATTTATTTGCTTTTTACTTCCTTTTTAACTTTTCTGCTGCCTCCTTCATCACATGCGCAGGACTTGCTTTTTTCCCTCTGCACGTGCTATTTTATGTGCTGACTGAAGACCAGGAGGAGCTACTCAATTAAGGCAACAGCGTCAGTTCCAGCAAGCGTCAAGGACTGACTTTTTCCTGGCTAATTGCAAATATTGCAAAACTCTTGCATGTTTTAGCTACATCTGCTGTCTTGCATAACTCCTTTGTTTGGTGATGAGAATCCAGAGAACCCTTGCTCATTCGGCTCAGCCATGGGGTTGGTGCCATGGGTAGAGGAGCTTCAGCAGCCTCCGTGTTCACCTCTAGCAGTTTCCTACTCCGTGTATTCACAGAGGTTATGCAGTCTTTATAAGGAGCCACTCTATTCTGAAGGTCTTCAAGGGACACAAACCATTGCTTGCTTTTTATGCAGTGCCTCACTTGGAGATCGAACTTCATTTCTCACCTCCGGTGACTTGTTGCAGTTGTGCTCAGAGGTGTCAAGCAGGGGAGCTAACACCGCTGTGGTGGAAAATGCCAGCTTCTCTCCACAGCCAATAGCAAACACACAGATTAGCTTGAAATTAATAGTTGGAAATTGCACACGGTAGGAATGCCAGGACAGACCACTAGCCTTCACGATGCAGTGAACTGCATTTCAGTTATTAAAAATCCAAAGCATATTCCTGAAAGAGAGAAGTTGTCTGTAGAAGTCAACCAAAGTTAACTGCAACCAACTGACTGGAAGCAGCTGAACCCAGCTTCTCCAGGTGATAAGAGCTTGGACAGCTTTTGCAGAAACCCAGCTTCTGTCACAGCCCATTTTGCTGCTGAGTGTGTGTGTGAGAGAGAGAGACAAAATGCCTCCCTGTGGCTCTCACCTGATGCACCTTGCTGAGACGAGGCGGGTGCGCAGGGTGTGCTCCCGCTGCTCGCAACGCAGGCACGTGCGCTGCACGCACCGGGGCAGAATCCACGGCATCTGCTGCCTAATACCGGGGTGTTTTTGTGCTGAAAGTGGAAAGGAGTCCATGCCTAAAGGCAGCACTGAATCACAAGCTACCGTTCCAGCAAGGGAGGGCTTGCCCTGAGGGGCCTTGGGTAAATGAGTAAACAGAGCAAAACAAGCAAGGAAAGAGCCACAGGCTGAAAGGTCTGAATTCTGATAAAACCTTTATTTTTACTAAATGACTGCATCGCCACCTAGCAGAGACACTGCCAGCGCATCAGGTTAGTCACACTGGCCTTTTCTCTTGATGGGCTTTTCTGTGGACACAAGAATACTTGCCTGGCAGACCAAGGTACTTGCTCTGTTAATAGAGAGCGGCTCTTTAGGGATGAGAGAGTTCAAATAAAAATGTTAATGATGGCACAAATCTAACAAAAGGTGCCGGCAAGACTCTTGGGCACAGATCATGCTCTGCTCTCTCCATTTTGAGTAGGTTGTTTGCCTTGGAATCGCTTCCCCTTTGCCCTTGCCTGGGTGTCGAAGGGGGCAGATGGCACGTGGGGGCAAGGGGATGAAGGATTTAACGTGTGTTAGGAACAGCCCTGTTTCTTTTTCCTGAGCTGACGCTTCACCCAGGCAGAGCACTTGCAGCGTTAACTCAGGCATCATATGGGAGGGAAGGGCTGAGGCTTCGTGCCCGGAGGAGCCTCAGGCACGTTCCAGGCGCTGCTGCTCTCGCTCCGGCACCGGCCCGTGGGCCGAAGGCTCCTGCCCCTGGGCGACTGCAGCCGCGCGCGGGCGTCTCTCCCGTCCTTCTCCCCCGAGGGTGAAAGCCCCGCTCCCTTCTGCTCTTAGCGGTTAGCCAAGCATCAAGCTCCTAGATATTGTTTAGCCCAGGGAAAACAGAGGTTGGCTTCTGTATTCCAAGCAGTCTCTGCAAGATCAGAGAAGTAGCCAGTTGGACCTAATGCTCCAAATCCAGTAGTCATAAAACCTGTGGAATTTTTCTGGCCTTCCAGTAGAACTGTGACAGATTTTAGACTTGTTGTGCACCTGCACAGGACAGAGTTTCCTTTTTAATTCCTCTCAGTACTGGCATCTTCTCTGATTAGATAGGAATCAGTGGTGCCACTATGCATGAACTTGATAGTCTGTGCTGATTCACATATATTTGCCTTTTATTTGGCTTCCAAGTACAAAAGCCCAGCTTGTTAATATACAGAGCTTTATTAACGATATTAATGAGCTGAAGTTTTAAATCTCCCTTGGAACCACATTCTGCAAATGATAATGAACTCAGAAGGGTTTGTACTGAAAATATAGCCCAGTAAACAAACTTTATTGTACACTGTTTGCATAGTTAAACAAACCTAAAGCAGTTAATGAATGAAAGGAGGAAGAGCAGCTTGCAGAACATCAAGAATGATGCTGATCCAAGTGATCAGCATGAATTATTTGTGAAAGGGAATTGTGCTAAATATATATCACAGTAGGCACAGTATTGCAGACTCGGTGGACATTTTAAGCAGTGCAGTTTTGAATACACTGTATTTGTGATTATTGAGAGTATTGTCCACCATCTGTGCAAATAAGCAGCCCCGTGTTCAATAGCAGAGCTATTAGCTCCACTACTCTAACTTTCCTTTGCATCCTTCATAAAGGTGTAAAACTTCTGAGGATGGGTGAGGAGGGGAAGCCAAGAAGTACTGGAGAAATGGCTCTATCCAGCCTCTGGTCGGGTAATTCTTAGGATCAACAGGAAATGCCCTCAATCCCACTGAAGAATATTGTCCTCTGAGAACTTGGCCAAAGTCAAAACCAAAAGCCCCAGACATTTTGCAGTACATTAACATATTTCCATAGAGGAATTGCTTGTTGATGGCTGCTTCTGGCAAGCAAACTTCCCTGGTAGATAATGCAGAATGTCAAGAGACATGATTATCAATCAACAGGATGAAATTAATAAGCTGATCAGGAGAATCGACCTCATGTAGTGAATTGCATGCGAGGTATTTCTGTGTAGAAAGCCTGCTCTTCAAAAGACCAGACCTGAGGCTTAATATGCAGTTGGGAGAATGCCAAAGTGAGGGAGAGGAATATTTGTTTCCTTATTACAGTCTACTCTGAAGTGCATTGGTACTGCAGCTTGAATGATAGGTCCAAACTTGGTTTTCATGTCTTTCCTTTTAAATGAGGAGAACTTTACGCTCTTGTCTTAATGGACTAATCCATGCTGTCAAACATTATAGTCTTTATAACACAATACTTTCAGAAAAGAGACTCTGAACGATTGCTTTCCTCTTTCTGCCACTACTGCAGAGGCTAATTAGAGTGGATATTGCACAGACCAGTGATGCATCTGGTGCCCGTCGTCATGATGGGTGGTTGTAGGTGGACTGTGGTAATAGCATCTTTTCCACCACTCTCCTAATGATTTTCTTTTTAATGGGGAGAAAAAGAAAATGCAGCAAATAAGGTGTCACATGAAATCTTTACAAATATTTTCATGCATAGCTGGACTAGTGGATTTGGGTTTTTTTGTTTTGTTTTGTCTTTTTTTTTTCTTTTACATGAAGAATGGAAGAAGTGTCATGACACAGGGACAGATTTTCACGCAAATCATGAGTTGTCTGGAAAACCAAACCCCACTTGACAGCAAGAGGAGGCAAATCCATCCTGATCTTTCCCCAGTTGGAGCCTCTATGGTGCATATGGATTGTGTTTTCAAGCTTCTCTGTGATGAAGGGAGCAAGAGTTTGCATTAAACCCCATCACGCACAGTAAGATATGGAGACTCCCCCTGGAGCTACAGCAATCCACGAATCTTTAGCTTTATGGAACAACCCCCTCTTTTTCCCTCCCTACCCACACACAAAGCTGGAGCAGCCGAATACGTTGCTTTTGGCAGCTTTCCTCATCAGGCTTCATGTTTATAACTGGAAATGGCAGTCATCTTGCAGGGGTGACTCACGAAACTCTACAAGATATTGAAGGAGAGAACAGAATTAATGGAAAACCATTTAAAAGCCTCAGGATTTTGAGTCTTGGCAGCTCAGTTATATAGGCAGCACAAAAAGCCTGACAAAGAGTTTCTATAAGCAGCATTCAAGCTTGTGTATAACCTTGATTCTCTTTCCGCCTTAGGTCCCTTCCTTACTTTCTTACTCTGCTCCAAAACCAATATCTTACACATTTTGCTCCACACCTGCCTCAGCACTCAAAACATTTCTGCTGCTGGAGTTTTGCTAAACACCCTTTCTTTTTTCTGCACCAGCTTCACAGTTCTTCTTCACTTGGTTCTTTCTCCAGATCTGTTTGGTAGCTGCTGAGAAAGTTGATGATATCCTGAGTCACCCTTCTGACTGAGCAGGACAGCAAGTTTAGCACCTTCCACCTTCTTCCAAGCCTACGCAATATATCAAGTTACATTATGCTGTTATTCATATGGACAATACCCCTCATAAGGATGGGGAGATGGTGAACAAATGCCTTTATTAGGGAGAGATTAAGGATACTTTTTCATTTAATTTACCTAAACCATTTTATAATCTGTCTATCAGTGAGAAAGAGGGCATTGACCTCAGTATTTCAAAGTACAGAGGTAAAGCAGTGCACAAACTTTAAGTGCTCACTGCAGGATGATGTAGCTAAGCTGGTTTGTAAGAAACCAATTTCCAGTCCCTTTGACTGAAAGACGAAAGATGACCAAAAGAGGAAAGCCAGCAGGCATCAAACTTGTTCTCACCGTACCTGTTCTCACCGTAGCTGCCTTGCAATGTGGTGCTTCATGAGCCGTTACTAGGGACTTGAAATCTTAAGAAGAGCAATTGCAGGGCTGGCACTTAAAAGGTTGCAAATAAGCCATGCAGCTAAGTGAGAAGTGAGCAAGAACTGACTTTTTTTTTTTTTTTTAATAATGCAACAGGTGTTTTGTCCTATTAACGGACAGAGACAGATGCCAGCAGAAAGTGAGCTCACCCGCTTTCTCACACTCACTGTGTTGCAATTCCCCCCTAAAAAAAAATAAATAAATCAAAGATGTTGACTTACTTGGCTCCAGGACAATGGAAAATTTGTTGTCCCAAAAATATCCTCCTGCTCAGGCATGATGGCAGTGGCTGTGTTGCAGGAGTCAAACACTGCTTTGGAGATGCAGCAGGCTGCTTGGAGAAACCATCCTCAAGATGCTGGAGTTGATTCTCAGCTGTGCGGTGGCTGCACAACATTGAGAAGAGGACAGTCTCCTCAGACGGACACTGTGATGGTTGCTGCAGGGCAGCTGGCCTCCTGTTTAAGTGAGCTCCCTATCAAATGAAGAGAGGGAGAGATGTACTGAAAAACAAAGGGTTGCTCTTCAGCTATATTTTATGCCTCAGATTCAGTTAAAAACAAGGTTTGCTGGTATTTCCAAAATGAAATATGAAACCAATAAGGTTTCATATTAGGGTAAGATTTTGTTAAACTTGATGTTCATGGCAGGGTTCATGTGTGTTAAAAACAAGTGTTGAAACGCTTGCTTCAATGGAGCGGAGATTAGATGTTCTGGCTTTTTTCTTTTTCAGTGGAAATCTGGAAAATAGTTTCTAGAGATTTCAGGCATTCCTAAATTGAATTTTACAGCTAATAATACTGTTTTCACTAAAATGGTTGAGTGCGCCTACTTGCAACAGATGTTTTCAAGGCATGTGATCAGAATTAGCTGTGATTATGGACCAGCATGAATCAAGACAGTGCCAGTTGTGTCATTCTGCCCGTCTGGCACACTTCTCTGGAGAGGGTGCAACCTGCATTAACAACAGCGAAAACAGAGCACTTGGTGAAGCTGTCAAGAGCTGGAAGTCATTCAGACTAAATAAAAAGATTTGAGGAATTAAACCATGTATTTGGCCACACAGACTTTCTTGCAGTTGGAAAAGATTCATGTAACTGAAGGCTTTCATCAAATGGATAGCTGGTCTTAGAGGCAGCTGAATAAAGATGAGTATCTTAGAAGCAGACAACTCACCTGGTAAACCCTCTCTTGTGTAACTGTTGTGAAGTAGGTTTTGTCTCTTCTAAGGCTTCTTCATAAAGCTGGGCAATTGTTGCTATCATCTACTTGTTTTTTGACAGATCCCACCCCATATTTTGTTGCTTAAATGTGCAGCAGCCAAAGAAAGACAGTTTCAGAGAACTGTCAATGATGACTCCAAGATTGTTTTTTGAGTTACAACTTCTGGTTTTAAGTTCAGCATCATGTACATGTGATTTAGATCAATTATTCCTACAGAAGTATAAGCTATTTACATATATGCTGAAGCGCATCTGTTCCCACTCCCACTCTACACGTATGCAGTTTTACAAGGTCCTCACAATCAGCGAAGGATTTCACGACCAGAAGGATTCTTACTACCTTAGTGATCTTGGAGCTCTCAACATACCTTTTCCAGAGGACTAAAAAAAGATGTTAAATAAAACCAGTTTCAGTATTGGTTCTTTGGTGAGCCCTTGGGTGAGCCTGCCAAGGGTAGCGCATCCTAAGAAGTCACCAGTAAGCTAGCCCCGTGCTTTATATCCTTTAAATCCAGATGAGGACCTTTCCTTCAAGCCACTCTAACATTTCTAAACAGCTGTCCTTGTTGTCAGAGACTTTTTGAAAACCAGACTATGTTATGTGTATGGATCCCCTTCATCCACATGCTTGTTGACAGCACTGTGGAGCTCTGGTAGGTTGGTGCAGCGGGCGTCCCGCACCGGGGCCATGGTGGCCCTTTCCCAGCAAGCTCTCTTGGTCCGTGTGGTCTCGTTTTTGAGCCAGGCTGCCGCTTGCCGTGGTGGAGATGCGGTCCCCAGCCCGCGGTTCCAGCAGTGCCCCCGGGCTGCATCTCCGCGGTGTCTCGCTGCCAGGCGGCCTGCGTGCCGGCGCGGGCCTGTGGTGCTGCCGGCCGAGCGGCCTGCTCTGCCCGGCGTAGCGGAGTTCCCTCAGGACGCAGGCGAGCACCACCAAGTCCTGGTGACTTCTAATATTAATTCATCCATTTGATAAAATGCTTTTTACCTTATACCCAGGGAGCTTCCCTGACCCATCTACTACCCACAGTGAGTTTGGTGCAGGAATCTCCCCATCGCCAGTAGCAAGAAGAGATGAAAAGAATTCCCTTCTCTATTGTGGCCTTTTCATTGCTGAGTGACTTCTTTTAAACTGTGTTCACCCAACTATCTCACAGTTCTTTAACTACCTTCCTGCTTTTCAGTATTTAAACATATATTTTTTGCCATCCTAATTTAAGCATAAATTCCTTTGCATTCTTTAAGCTCTTTTTTAACCCTCTTAATTTCCTGCTTACATGTGACGTGACTTGCTTTGCAGCCGTCTTGTTCTCATGCGAGAAGCTTCAGTATCCTTTGCAGGCAAGTTACTTGCAAGTTACTCACTGGCCTCTGAGCTGCCACAAACTCACCGCCTAATAACAGACCTACTATCCTTGCAGGTCCTCTTTCCTGCAAGACCAGATCTGGTGCAATAGGAGCTGAGAGGCAGACCTACGACAGCAGATCTTTCCCTCCCATTAGGATGCCCTGCATCCTAGAGGAAGTGCTGATAAGCTGGACCAGACCAAAGGTGGCCACACAGGAGACCAGTGCAAGAGCCTCTATATCCATGCCTTGATTAGTGAGCGACCACTCGTGGTTAATACAGAATTCGCTCTTTTCAAATAATGGCCTGTATAAAGGATTTTCTGTTTTGATGGATACATTATGGTATTTTGACTGATCTTTTATTAAATGTTCTTCCTTTGATTAATCTTGATTTACTGCCTTTGCAAAGCAGTCTTTTATTTTTTTTCCTTCAAATAAGGCTATAGATTTTATAAAAGCAATCCTGGGAAATAAAGCAAGAAATAACTTCGCAATGGGGCTCCACAATCAGACCATACATTGAAAAGATGTGCTTGTACTTTTTAAGTCTTTATTTTGATGGTATGGACTTTTCTTTTTTTTTTTTTTTTCACTTGAAAGGACCCTAATTTCTCACCTAATAGCAGAGCAACATTTGATCCTTTCTGTGCTTTCATCACCACAGTACCAAAGCACCTTACAAGCAAGTAAGGCAGGTGGGTGACAGTCTTTTCCTTGAGGCTTCCAACAGGAGAAAGAGCACTTGCAGGATGGTGATAGCCTGCCTATTATTATTTGGCACATGTTCATCAATGAAACAAACCCACAAATTTCTGAGCTGTCTGAATGTCATTTTAGCAGATGGCAGCAAGTATGTGAAGAGCCCAGAAGCCATGTCTGTGTACAACAGTGCTGTTAGTTGAAGGCAATATTATTAACCTGAACCTGTTTGTTCACCCTGGGAGATACTTTAGAGAAGGGGCAGGACATTGATAATGTAGGAAGTCTAGTGAAGTACAAACAAAATTCATTTTTTTTTTCAGTTTCAGAGATTCTTCCCTTTCTCTTCCTTTCCCACTCTGCTAATTCTAGTTGAATGCAGATGCACGTAACTATAGTGCTCGTGCCATTTTGTAGCCAAAGACAGGATGTTGCATGCAATGCATTTTCTGAAAGAACCCTGTTATTTTTCTCTTTGAGCTCATCTGGATGAACTCAGACCTGGAATTTATATGTATTTTTCTTTATCATTTTCCTGCTTTCTCCATGCTACAACATTTCTTTTTTTCTTTCCAGGAGCTGCAGGCCGAATAAAGCACCACAGTATTAAACCTAATGATAGTCCAGTTTCCAGAAGATGGAAGCAGTCCAGCTTCCAGCAGAGGGTGAATGTGCAACTCTGGTGGCAAGAGCAATTAGTCAGAGGAGAAATATGCATCTGCTCATCTGCAGAGTATCTATTTTTAAATAGGCAACATCAACACAGATGTAAGGGAGAAAATACCTGTGAAAAGAGAAAATATCTGTCATGAAATTTATGTTTAAAATATAAATACCAAATACATCACTTGAAGTGTTTGAACAAAAGATTGTACTTCTCTCTTACACTAGCATATGGTAAGATGGGAGAAAGTCCTTCTACTTTCCCTGACTCCCCCATGAAACATGAGCGAGAGACAAATTTTTTAAAAAGCATCATCTTAAAATTTCAGAGGGTTCTCTAAAACTTGGCACCATGTCAGGCAGCATGTGCTATATATTACAGATGACTCAGCTGCACCTCACAAACGTATCTAAGGGGTCTGATTTTTTCATATACCGTTTGGCAACAACTGGTAGTTGTTTTTTTTTTATTATTATTCATTTGATTCTCCCTTATTAATACAAGTTAGTTGTACACTGGCCTCTCCTAACTAAGCAGTTAAGCATCAAACTCTGCTTGTTTCCTATTTTGAAGAGCTTCAAGTGAGACATGGTGGAGAGCTGAGCTAAATAATTTTTACCATTAGTGGCACGTTATGGTGAAATCTAGCATGGTCCTGTGTGGTGATGAATCTCAGTGATGTCAGAACTACTCAGAAATGTAGTGTCTGTCCACTTATGAAAGAAAATAAAACCCTAGGGCCATGGTCACAAAAGTTGCTTTGGACCTAGGGATGCTGAAAAACCAGCACTTCCATTCTCTTATTTCCCAGCAACTCGGAAGGTGACCCAGCACCTGAGCAGAACAGCAGGAAAGGGAGGTTGCTAGTATGGATTCCACCAAAAGCAAATAATCTACAGAAGAGAGTCTGTTGACTCATGACTCTCACAGCAACTCTCACACTGACTCTGACTTCTCAGAAATGAAGTCTTCCGACTCATGACAATCTCCCTCCCTAGAAATATATTGCATATATCAACATATCTCCCGCTCTTAATTCATTAATTCATCAATAATAATACTGTTCTTGTTTTAGCTCTGAGGGCACTGTGTAGAGGCAGTATCACGACCTTCTGTCCTTCGCAGAGGTAAAGACTACTGGGGAAAAGTGAGGATGATAAGTTAGCTTCAGTGGGCTGTTAGCCACGAACACGGAAGCCAAGCAACAGTCTTTAGTGCAATTCCACTTCAAACAGAGCAACTATATATAAAAAAAAAAAAAGGGCGCTCCTCAGGATCTCCTGAGGGAGATTCGCCAAGTAGATTAACCCAAATGAAATATTGGCGAATGCAACTGAAGAAGAGGATTGGGAGAGGAAGGGAGCATGCTTCACCCAACGACCCAAGGCTGGTTCTTTTTGACAGCTCCCGATCTGGTGAGTAGCAGACGCAATCAGAAGTGTATTTCTAACACTGAATTTAAAGCAGTCAATGAACGTCACAGTAACATACGCTTCCTGGTTACTTAGAAACAGAACTCAGTAATTCAGAGCCATTTTTAAGATATATTTTTTGAGTGGTATTGTCTTTCCAGCGCAGGTATGGGATGACTGATTTTGTCTATTTGACCCTGACCACCAGGTCTGTACTTCCCCTCCGTTCCTCCTCCTCTCTCTCATTTCCTTCTCTGAATTAATGTATTTGTGAATCCTGGACTGGAGCCCAGCTAGGAATATCTGAAAATGCAGTCTCATATTGCCCCGATCTATAAAGAGGAAACTGTTCAGACAACCAACGCGCCTTAAGGGCAGAACATCAAATTGATCCTTTGGCAAGGAACACTATGTGTAACTTTACACAGCAATTCCCATAAATACTAATATGATTATCAGCCAAAGCATGACTTATCTTGGGTTTTGCTTTTGTATTAGGAACCACTATGAGGATGATGGGTTGTTCTGTGTGCAGGCACTTGTGCTGTCTATATACCTCCCCCCATATTATGCATGTTTTATGAAGAGTTCATGACAATGTATCATTATATTATTATATGCCTATATTACTCAAGCCTAGCAAATCTTCCAGTGGAAATTATACTGTTAAATAATCAAAAGGCAATGGCTCTGATTCTCTGCTGTCCTAAGCAAGTAAAGGAAGTATTTATAGCTTCCTACATCTCAAATTGAATCAACTCTTTTCTAAACATTGGGATAAGTCAGAATAAGCTGTGGGTTTTTTCTTGGGTGACCTGAAAGTCTTGCTTCTCTAACTGCATTTCCTCACCTGGCTATGTGGCCCACTCACACAGACTGTAAAACAGTATGTTCATCTCTGCCCTTTCTGCATCCCTAGGTATTTTCTAATTGATTTGGATTTCCTGATCTGCATGAAAGGCATAATATGCAGCTGTGTGTATATACGGAGTTGCACATACTTTCACATACACACTACTGATATGAGTTGCATTTTGAAATACAGCCCTATCAAGGCTATTTCCTGACTTGCCTGCATAATTCTGCAGGAATACTGTTCTCTAAGTCATTTTGTTTGCAATTCAAATTTAACACAAACAGGCCTTGTAAAGAGCACATTCAAGAAACATTTGTTTTAAATTTGATTTATGGAGTCTCCAAAAAATTAGCATATCTACAGAGATTTTCCTAGAAACTCTTCTTGCTGCTACTGCACATGCTTGTATGGGATAAAAGTTTTCCAAGAAACATTTGCATAACTGTTTAGGTTTTTCAGCCTGATGCTTTTGATTCTGTATTTTAATTCACTTTTTAAATGTTCCCTGTGCTCAGTAAGAATAAAATAGCTGTTTTTATTATGGATGCAGGGTACACAATTGTACGTGTTTATACTTGTCCAGCTATTTTTTTCTCTTGCTCTTAATTACTTTAAGTACAAAGGAACATTATTACATAATACCATTGTCCATTCCAACTTAACTGGTACTGAAACAATCTTCTGATTTTTTTTTAAGTTTCTGTATTGTTGTTGATCAGTGCCTATGTCTAAAGACCCCACACATAGAAAAACAGTGAAACCCAAAGTTTCAGAGCTAAAAATTGTCATATGTGCTCATAGGGCCAAAATGAATATTTGAAAGCATAACATTATTAAAGACATGGGGTTTTTTTGATAATTCTTTGAGTTTACATAAGAAAAACTGGAAAGAGATAGCAATTCTACCTTCCATTTTCCCTCCAATCCCTTACCTTAAGAGGTGAGACTCAAGCTGACAGCAGTAATGTATTCACATGAGCTTGCAAAACCAAAATTCAGGCCATTCTTTTATGAGTAACTGCCAAGTAGAAGACTTGCACATATTTCTACCAGATATCAAACTTTCGACTTCAAAATAGAGGCCTTTTAAACACAAGTTCACTTTTTGAGTTCCATATGAATAAATATTAATCAGCTGGAGTAATTTAGTAATAGATTTAGCTGGATTAATTAGCTGGATTAAGTGAGATATTGTAAGAATTGCTGAAATCCATAGGGAGAATCAAAAACAGGATCAACAACTTGTTGATCATAATCATAGCAAAGTGTATCTCCATAAGAAGAAGCAAGCACCAAGCAAATGTGGTAGACAGAAATCTGCGTGAATCGTGACCTGAAAAAATATGCCTTAAGATGTAAATTCTGTTAATTGCAAGTGACAGTGTTGGTTTTAATCTTTTAGTCAAAAAAAAAAAAAGAGGGAAAATAAAAGAGGAGGGGAGAGGAGGGAGGCATTTAGCAAACATATAGATCTACCATTGCATCATGCCAAGGAAAATCTTAATTTTTTTTCTTTCTTTAATATTCTTTTTTAGCTGAGAGCCTGTTGTGAAGTTCACAGAATTCCATAGTAGAATTCCCTATGACTTCAGGAGAACCTGGGTTCAATCCCTGTTCTCTGAGTTGCGCTCCAGCCCACTTTTAATTAAGAAAAACACTTTTCTAGACACCTAATAAATGTGTGGCTTGCTCACAAAAGGTTCACAAGACACATTTCTCTCAGCATTTATCTGCAAGCTGGTGAGTCATGGCATCGTGCCAGGGAAATCACTAAGATTCAGTGGCTTTTTGATTTCTGGGGGTTTTGACCCATTCAGTATTTCTTGAAAGATTCACAAGGTCTGACTTAAAAAATGAGCTATATAGATTTCCTCAGCTCGTGTACATCTCTCTGGGGATGGATCAACTATGTAGAGATATGGCTCAACTTCAGTGCTAGAACTGAAGTTCTCATCAGAAAACCTAGCCAGCAGACTTAGACTGGGAATTCTTACACTAAAGTCTTTCAGTTTTGACTAAGTTGGTGATATCTGCATTTTCAAATGTGTTTGAAATCAGAAATGACATTGCTGTGAAATTGCACCCACAGAAGGTTGCCAGATTTCTGCATGTGTGGAAAATGAAGGATAAAAAAGCCTTTCTTATCCCAACTGATTCATGTTTCCCTAATGCTGGGCTCTGAAGGAGTTAAAATTGCAGACTAGTAAAGAGTTCTTGCCAATCTTTTTTTTTTAAATGTTTCCAGGCACAAAAATAAGGGAGATATATCCGCACACTTCCTTAAAAGTAAAGCTTCCTGATTAAGAATAAATGCAGGATACGCCGCGTATTTCATGCTGAAATGCATTCCCTGATAGAATTGTACGGATACAATTAGCCATTAGCAACATCTTTACACACAGAGAGGCCTCAGATCGGGAAATAATAGAAACAGCCACATTCTGCTAAAACATAGAGGGGAAAAACCACAAAACGAGAGCCAGCCATTCAGTGCGTATTGTCCTGCTGCTGCTCCGCTCCTGTCTCCAGCCAGGAGACTCAATGAGCCATCGTCATGGCCAGGGCCGTTCCTTGCGCACCGGGATGTGCCGTGCGGCTCTTGTGCACCCCTCGTCACTGAGCCCTGGTGGTGTCTGATCCCTGAGCGCTGCGGGTGACCAGCAAAACCTGGGACATCCAGTGAATGAAAATAATGTCAGTGATAGGAAGTCCTTCTGTTTGGCTGGCAAGTGCAGCCAGGTTCTGGTGCCTCACCTGCTGAATGCAGAACCATAGGAAACTTCTGTGTCTTTGCATAATCTTTACAGGTCTGGTGTGGAGAGAACTCGGCTGCTCCCACATTTAAGAAATAGGTTTAGGCAATGGAACACGCTGTAGTCTTCTTCACTGTTTGGGTTACTTGAATCTGAGGCTGTGAGGAAGGTTTCCCTTGTGCACTTTCTATGGGCAACAGTCTACGCTGGGCCCAAAACAGGTATAAACCAGCACCCTGTTTGTGACTTCAGTTTCTGTATTTCCCACGTAACATCACAGCTAGAACTGAGCACTGTAAAAGGAAACTGAAAGCTATGAAGAGCCTGATGTGAAGCATCTACCCTGCTTATTTCAGGTTCAGAGGGAATATTTCCAGAGGACTTTCTGATGTGCCAGTGCAGAGTAAACTTTACAGGCCTACAAAAGAAATCCAAACCCCAAAGAACCCTCTGCCCTTATACTTAACAATTTTTTTTTGTCAGACACCATTGATTTTATTGTCTGCATTATAGCTGCTACAGCTGGTTCCTACTGCTGAGGGATTTTTTTCTTATCCCACTGTGTCTCATTTCCTCAAAACTGAAACATAGCGTATAATTCTCTCTGTGATCATGCTGCAATGATGTTGTCATGTCTATTTTCATCTTCTCTTGAGAAAGCCATATTAAATAGTGAATATTCTGAGGTTATTTAATTTAGAATTAGTTGGGCAATCCTAAACCTATCAACATTTTTTTATGTTCAACATAAGGTCTTTAAGGTGTAAATGCTGACTGGGTCCAGTCTATTCAGGAGCAGGGGATACTTCTAAAAGAGCGAGAGTCCTAAGGAGGAAACTATAACTTTTAGGTATGGGGTTTGAGATCCAGTCATGTTCCTACGGGGCTGAGAAGTTCACTCTCCAGTAACAAATAGCAACACTAAGTTCTGAAGACATCTCTGGTGAGTAGACCACTTGAGTAGACTTTATAAAGGTTTGGAGTCTGTGGCTTGCATTAAGAATGGGGAAAAATGCTGCTGAACAGCGATTTAGGGTAAACATATATTCCCAATGTCTGATTTCTTTCTGATTCTGTTCTTCTGTTTCATTAGCAAATGGAAGAACCGAAAACACCACTCCTTCTTTCATAATCTAAGTTTTGCTCAAGAGGGAGCAATTACAGCAGCTCAACCAGGAAAACTACCTACAGGCAAGGAGCGCCAGCATGCACAGGGGTCCTGAAACAGGATGAGTGTTCCTCCTCGGAAAAAGCTCTATTCCCTCATTGTACTTGAACTGTTTGTGCCAGAACCGTCCCTGACGCGCTGTCTCGACCCCTCACCAGAGCTGCGCGCGGTGCTTCCCCTGCGCGGGGTTCTCACCTGGATCACATCATTGCCTGTGACCAGCGAGCTGCCCTTCTGGTGCCTTCTCCGCAGAAATAAATACAGAGCCCAAGGACACTGTACAAAGCCCAGTGCAGTTATGCCTCCAAAGTATTATTTTTATGTTGAATAGGTACATCTGCTCGTTTAAATGTTCAAAACATATGAATATGCAAAGCTGTGAATTTGCCTTTTTTCCCCAATAAGATCAGCGCATACCAAACCGAAGGAAAATATAAAATTGAAGTTTACTTGCTGATGTCTTAGTTAGTTATCCTGGAACTTGGACTACCTGATCCCCTCTTCGCTTATTTAATCGACATTATATTCTTGACATTCTTTTTGAAGATTTCTGAACTATATACATATATATATATATATATATAGTGTGTGTAAATGCATAAAAAAGAAGAGAGAGTTAAAATATCGGAGAGACAGAGTTAAAACACACCCTGGCCTAGAACAAGGCTATGGTGCTACCTACAGATTACTTGATACAATGCCTATATACCTATATGCCTATATATGCATATATATAATGTTTAATAAATGACCCCAAGGCTCGTTCTTTTATCAACTTCCTTTGTCCAGCAGCAGCTTTTCCTCTAGCTTGCAGGAGTTACTCAAGATCTGAAAAGAGCACCAGGGGTTACAGAAATCTGAAATTCATCATCTACAGCTCCTCAAGTGTGAATTTCATACGAGAGTAAAGCTGACAATTATTGCTGCCAGGGTGCATGGCTCTGAAACCATTTAGTAGGGCCAGAGTGAATTATGTTTCTATCTGAAAAGAACGTCTATTGACAAAACTGCTTGAGACTATTTCTCAAGGGAAAATCAGAACCATTCTTTTCCAGGATCCACATACAGAGCTTTGGAAAGAATTTACTTTAAAAACAAAACCAGACATATTACTTCCTCTATATGCTGCACTCATCAGCTAAATATTCTAACAGATTTAACAAAAGAAACTAATAAAAAACATGGTTTTAGCTGAGAAAATGATTTATAATGAATAACTTCTAAACTAGATTAATTTAGTCTCTTGCCTCCTGCAGCAACTAGTTTCCCATTCCCTATGGTAGTATTATACCTTACTTTGTAAGTGATCCCATTGCTTACAACAAAGAAGCTGTAATTTAGGATGGCTTTGAGTGACCAACTCCATCACATTCATTCAGATGGAGTTATTCATCACACTGCTTTCTTCTCCATATTCGTGTTGCAATAGCTGCCTTAAAGTACTTAGGATTTTATTATCTCAGCTTCAGAATCAGTTATAACTCAGGTTAAATTTTTTCCTACTGGGACGATGCCACGTCCAGGCACATGGGCAGACTGAATGCAATCACTGTTTTTCTCACTTCGGATGGGGAAAAGTGGGGAGGAAAGTTGCAGAAGCCACATATGCTTTTATTTTCTCAGTAAATGATGGTAATTTAAAGCCAGGTAGCAGAGAGAGTTACCAAATTTAATCTAATAATATCAGTTTTCCTTTTGGGAACACAGAGCCCCGCTCCAGGCATTGTTCAGAGAAAATTATTATGCAGCTGTCCCTATCGCTGAGCTTAGTAGAACTCTTTGCATTACTCTTTTCTTCTATTGAATTAACCAGTGCGACGTACTGCTACTGTATAGCAATAATTATATAGTTTACTAATTTTGCACCATCACTACAGTTGTTCTTGCCCATTTTATACATGATGAAATCGCAGAGAGCTAGCAGAAGTCCAAATATTATCTTTCAGAAATTAGTCTTGAGTGCCTCAGAGAATGAATTTATATAGTTATATGTAGACATGTGTGTGTATACTCATACATTCCTGTTTGTGTAACTAAACGTCTTTTCATGGATTTTAAAAGAACTGGATGAGGGAAGAGTATAGCAAAGAAGCCAATTTATTTTTGTATTCAAAGGAATAGTGCAGAATCTATGGAACTGTGATATGGGGAACTACTGATCACAGAGGCTGCCAAATTGGGTGCAAGCCAAGGATCATAGTTTTCAAGGACTCTAATATCTTTCATCTTCTTTCATCTCTGTGTAAGCTGAGGATCACAGCCCAGAAAGACCTAGTTAGGAAGCCAAGGCTGCCCCTTGGCTACTATTGCATTTCTGCAGGCGACTTTCAGAGCAAAGATGGATGGAGAAGTGCTGAAGAAAGGAAAGACTTGACCACCATGTTATGGAAGAAGTACTTGAAGGAAAAGGTGACAGCAGCTCACAGACCTTGAAGAAATGATGAGGAAAATAGAAGAACCTAAGATTTTCTGGAAGTCTGTTAAAAAAATAGTATTGCATTACCTGGGCTTAGGATAAAAAAGCAGATCCAATCTCAGATTTGAATAGGTTTGAAGTTAGTTCTTTCAATATTTGATAACACCAGATTACAAAGGTCAGGGATACAGCGGCTTCATAAAACAGGTTCTGCAAGCACTTACATGACAAGACCTGCTTCAGTGAGATGATTGAGGAATAAAACAAGAGGAGAAAAATGAAACTTTTAAATTTTTATCATCAGGAATATGACAGATTTTCCTGGAAAGCTTCCTAGCTGCTACCTTATCATGCTCAGTTTAGGCTTAGATGTTTGGTAAAGGCATTTGATTTTCATTTCCACACTAATTTTCAGTATTGCTACAACTGGGAGGGAGTTTCCCTGGTGAAAGAAGTTATATGTGCTGAGTTAATAAAACAGACCAAGTACCTTACCTTAGTCATTGATGCCTCTGCAAGATGCTGTCTGGTCAGATTAGTAGCTTTTGCATTGAATTCCCTCCGTATAAATGTACCAGATGGGAAGAACTCATCCGTGAACTTTGACACACCAAGATCTTTATTAAAGAAAGGATGTAATCGGACATTACAACATTATTCTAGCATTAATAAATGTACCTTTGGTGTAATATGAGGTGATATTGCTGTTCACAACATGAAGATTCTGTGAGTCTTGCTGAAATTGGTAATACAGAAGACATGCCAGTAAAAATTTTGCAACCCATGGATTTGGGGGAGAGAACTGGAAGGAACTGGAGAGAGCCTGTGAACTGCCCTTGGCAATTACAAGATTAAATGAAGGCGCATGTCTTAATTCTATATAGATTCTATTAGTTTAGAGAATAGTCCAGCAGGCAGCATTTTCCACATTGTCACCAATCTTACACATCTTTTTCTAATTAACACATGATTCAAAGACGGGAATAAAACTCATTGATACTCTATGTCAGCTGGCATTCAACCATTCTTTTCTCACTGAGTTATTTCATTTTGGCTGGGAACACTATTTGACAACAGCAAACTTCAAAGAGTCAGTTTTGCAGGAGCTGCATAATGGAGATCCTGCAAACTCTGACACGGGTAGTCCTGCTTTACTCAGATGATGATTAACAGTGAGAGCCTTTCCAAAACCATTAAAGAAACTTAACATCTTTTTAATGATTTCAGGCTTCTAGGCTGAAGTACATGGTGCTGTGAAACTCAGGGGTGTAATGCCTAAGAGTTAGGTGGCCATTTAATGAGGCAGGATTTACAGCCCTCAAAGCAGCCATGTTACATGTGTGGAGGGAAAGCACTTCTATGTATAAGGGGCCGCTCCACGAAACCACAATGCCTAAAGGATAGGAGCAATGAAAGGGCCAGGAGTCTTGGGGACTGCCCAGTGACACGTGAGTGTTCAAGGAACATCAGCTTCCCTTATCGCCCCTTGTGTCCACGGCTTTATGGTACGGCTGAAAACTTCCTCTGAGGAACAAGGAGATGGAAGCACATCAAAGTTTCCTAGTCCCCTTGGCCAAGGACTGGATGCGTCCCATTGCTGCCCCAGGTAGAAAGGTGGGTTTGACAGGGGAGCTGCCTCTTCCCCGCAGCCTGTGCTCCTTGGGGAGGAAGCACCGCTGCTTGCTGGTGCTTTCAGGGAGCACAGGGGTGCTGGAAACAGAGCTCCTCGGGTGCGCAAATCCAGCTTCTCTCCACTTCTGTGGACTCAGAAAAGAGAAGGAGTCTCCAGCCTCAACATACTAAATACTCAGTTTGGAGTTTCTGAACTCACTAGTTACCAGAGCCTTCAAACTCACACAAGACGATTTCATTAATAACCAGCGTGGCCTGCGCTTGACTGAAGGGCTGATTTTCATACCAAACCGGAGCTTTTGATGTTGTCTGTTTGAAGTTAAAGGAGTCATGCAGCATCTGCCTGCTGAGAGCAGCAAGGGCGCTCTGCAGTTCTGCCTGCCCAGGACTGCGTGGCTGTTGAGCCACCAACGAGCAGCACCACCAACAAGCAGCACCACCAACGAGCAGCACCAGGGCAGCGCTGCGCCCCAGCACTGACACCAGCCCAGGACAGGGCACGGGGCATGGGGAAGGGGTGCTTGCTGCATCCCTGGGCAGCAGATATCCAAACTGGGGCCCAGGTGGGGTCCTGCTCTGTGGGGAAGAATCTTGAAAGAGCATAAATATTAATTTTAGAAAGGAAACTCTGAGCACTCTGCAGAGTGCTCTTAGGCTGCCATAAACATCTGCATGGAGACATACACTCCAGGTGAGGGTTCACAGAGCCATTGGAATCATTTAGGAAACAATCACACAGTATTTCTGAGGAAACAGGGACAGGAATAAGCTATTATGGACTGAATTATTGCTTGCGGTTCTTCCACTATTTCAGGAAGATTGCAAAATGTAGCAAGAGCAATGTGTTAATTTTAGAACGAAAAATAATACTGTTTTTGCTATTTACTTGTTCATTCACATGCCCATCAATCAAATTTCTTTATCAAGCACAGAACCACAATATGAGAACTACTGGTAGAAAGGCCCTAAAACTGAAACACCAAGAGAAACTGCCAATCAACGTTACAGTAACATTTATAGAGTTCTTTAGTAAGAATCAGTGATATGATGTACATATTTGATCTTAAGATTTGCTATTAAACTGAAACTATATGTTCTACACTTGCAATAAACTAGTCTGAAGAGCTGCAGTTTTTCTTAACATCAGTCCTACTTAATTTGCTCTGTTGAATTTCTTTTCATTCCTTTTTTTTTTCCTGTGCATTACAGCTAATAGAAATACTGCCTTATCTTTTTTTCTAATGAGCTTAGGTTTGCTAGATTATTTAGTAAGATTATTTTTATGCTACTGGTTTCTTTGCTTCTGTACCAATCTGCAGAAACAGGAACAGCCATAAGGGCTCAGACCAAAGGTCCTTCTGCCCCATAGCCTCCCTCTGCTTCTGATCAAAAGCAGGTGCCAGGGGAAGAGTATAAGAACTGGACAAGCTCATATGACACCTTGTAGTACAGGAGCCTCTAATCATTTATGAGTCAGGCATCCCCAGAGCCAAATGTGACTCCTGTCTATTATTTAATCCTCAGTGGATTTCTCTTCCATGATACAGACTCATCATCTCTAGAATGAGTGCAAAAGCTTTAACAAACACCCACAAAATCCTGTGGTAAGAGGTTCCACAGCCAGCATAAGTACTTACATCTCCTTTTGTCTGCTCTCATAATGTTTCACACTAATTTCATTCAATATTCCCTAATTCCTACCCTGAAAGACGCAATGAGCAACTGATCCTCCTTGCTACTCATGGCTCCTTTAGATGAGCTGCTCTAGGCTAGAGGCCAACTATTTATGTCACAGGGATGCTGCTCAGAAAGAGAGACTTTCATTTGTGAGACAGAGGAGTAAGAAATGCAAAAATGAGGTTGGAAAATACCACAGATTTAGCTGATAGGATGGCATTTGCCATCAGATGTGCACGAGTATTTCTTAAAGACTGAAAAAATGCAATGCAAAGAGTCACTTCTCCTTGCACATCTAGAGTAAACAGCAGTAGCTCCAGAATCTCTGCCTGAAGTAAGTCATGACTCCATTATTTATTGTTTCTTATAGGGATTAAATTGCCTCAATAAAAGTATCAGGCAACAGTTTTAAAATGAAACAAAATGAAATACTTTTTCACACGTTACTAAACTGCAGATGTCACTGCATGGAGTGATTCCAAAACTACATACAGGCTGAAAAGAACTTTGGAAAATGCATGGATGCATGTGGAACTGTGAGTTCTAGCTGTCATTTCCAAACCAAGAAAGCCTTAAACAGGCCTTAAACAGAGATTAGTCATTGAGAAACAGAACCAGAGATATATACTGAGAGTCTGCACTGATTTATATATGCCTTGTTTTCTTATGTACTGGCTTTAATCACAGGTCACTGTTGCAGATGAGAAATTAAGCTAAACAAACCTTTGAGATGCACTTGTCTAAGTCTTTGAGTACCAAAGCAAACAGTTAAAATGGATGCTAAGAGAAGCTAGGGTACCCAGCTGCTTATCCATGATGTTCTTTAAGACCTCTGTTAATGGAAGTGCTATCATCTTGCCAGAAGCTTAGTATCCTTACCAGGAAAGATTTCCTGAGGATCTAATCATCTGCAGTAGCTTGCTGCAGAATATCACTTGAGAATCGCTAGGTCCTCATGGTACCCACTCTATACACACTTTCATTTTGACTGTGAACCATTAGAAATCCCTCTCTTGCTGAGAATGGCTTTTGTAACACAAGTTATGTCTGTTCTCTTCTAGATGCATCTACATCATGCTTTCTAATTTTCTCAGTAAGTCAGGAACAGCATCAAAAGGCTTCCTAAAGCCAAGAAGTAGATAGCAATTGCTCTTCCTTTGTCTGCTCTGCCTGTTGCCCATCACAGAAGGAAAGTGGATTATTTTGATATGATCTATTCTCCAAAAAGAGCCATGTTGTTTATTACTCTCTCCTTCTCATCCTCCAAGTAGTCTGTCTAGCTATTTGTTTCACTGCTTCTGTTTCCAGGTATATTTTTTCCCTTTCCTCTTAAAACTCAGTGAAATGTTTACCTTTCCCTCATTATCTCCAATGCCACCCCTTCTTCCTAAACTCTTAAAGATAATTTCTAGTATTGCTGAAATTTAATCAGCCAGTTCTGTATGTCCTAGCACACAAAGCTGCCATAGTGGTCTGCACACTAGCAGCTCAGCTAACTAAGCTGGCTTGGTTGTTTGGCAGTAGTAAGTCAACCAGCATTCTGGTGATGATGGAGGTTCATAGAGCTAGGACAAGGGTCATTCACCTGCAGACCAACCTACGTTTATGTCACAGAACGAGTGGTGTTGGGGGGGTGAGTGACACAATGCACTTCACTCGTGGGGAAGAAATAGCAATAGGTTTTATTGGTAATGACAATGGTTTCACGAGATTCTGTGGCAAGGTCACTTATTAGTTACTGCATGGAGGTTCAAGATACACACAGAATTATCAAGGACACCCTCCCGTTGGGTCACAAGGTTCAGATTGGACCCCCTTGCTTTCCAAACTCCTTCTGAGAGGAGTCCGGGTGCATCTGGATCCAGTCGTAGTCCCAGATCTGGTCAACGGTTTATGTCTAAGGGATTTGTGCACAGTTACAAAGTAAAGTTTACAAGTTCAGAAAGAGAAAGGCACGCTATAGTCACTTACCACGAATCTGTAGTGGGAAGGATCTCTTAACCTCGAGGAATATCCTTGAGAGGTGTCCCTGCTCAAGGGGAGATCCCGGCGTGCAGCCCGCTGCCATGCAAGGAGAGCTCAATGGGCCCTTGGGCTGTCCCCATATTTATGGGATAAGATGATTGACTAATAGTCATTCCTTCAATTCAGAAATGACTGTTGGCTGGTGTACTCACAGTTAGCCTCATCTCCCCATCAGGATAGGGCCATCAGGACTGTTATTGAAGGCTAATGTCCGGGTGGGGGAAGAAATGAGAGAGGCAACTACCAGGATCAGATAATGTGGTAGTTAACATCTGAACAGGGCTACATGTGAGAAGTCAGGATGAGCTGGGGAAGGAGCATATCTGTCACAGTTTACCTTCACATCAAACCTACTGAGAAAAGCTGCTGTAGGAGAATGAGGTTTTCATACTGTGCTGGGGACCTGATAGGACCCCTGTGGCCATTGTTTGATGCCTTGAGGG
Organism: Tinamus guttatus; assembly: GCF_000705375.1. The sequence continues at coordinate 83,811 of NW_010576452.1, read as the reverse complement.
AGACACTCTGGACCTGCAGGTTTGAGACGTTGTAGGGGCAAGTCCAACACTTCTTATGTAAAATCCTGTGGCAGAGACAATGCCACCAAGATGGTGAGGAGGAAAGGCACGCGCATGCCTGGGTAAGCTGTGGCTTTTTTTTCATTCTCATCTTGCGGCAACAGGTTGTAAGTACCTGTCTATACTGTGGGATAAAACCTGTTGTATTGTATTCCTATTCTCTGCTACCTCAGATTGCAACATTTAGCTGTAACAATGCAGAATGTACAGAAAACGCAATTAGACTTTAAGCAGCTACACAGTCATTGTAGAGTACAGGTTGTGAAGGTTAAAGAAGATGGAACTTTTTTGAAAGTACCTGAGATGTAAATGTTGCAAGCGTCCTTTTTGCGTGTGGCCATCTGTGCTCTGTGCAACATCTGTAAAGTTGTGACTATTTCCATATGGTGAAAGTTCTGGAAACTGGCAAACTAATTTGTACAACCAGAAAATACTCATATAAATAATATTAGACTAGGAACTTGGGGCAAGGGAAATTAGCAATGCCATATGTGTTCATTTCTATGCCAGGTACAATGATTTTAATGAATAATCAATTGCATACGTATGTGCTTTGTCCTGGAAAATGATACTCTTGACATTTTATACTCCCTGCAGCATTTCTGAACTTCTCAAACAATCAGAATGCTAATACCTACTTGAATGAAATCCCATATATCACGTTAGTCCCTCTGCTTGCTTGTGTGAGCACATAACATGCCACATAATTGATTCCTGTAGTAGTTGCAGTTTTCAAACACTGTCCAAAGACAATAATGACAATTTAACAAAAGATTTTGGCATAATTGTAAATGGACAGCAATCATAGGCTTGTGTGCCTTGAAATAATACCTGGAGGAAAAGAAAAAGGAAAAGGCAGCCAAATCGGTGGGTTGCAAACTCTAATGTGTTGTGCTTTCAAAATACCAAACTAAAACCTGTAAAACACAGCAAAAAGAGAAGACAAGCAAATTAGTGGTGCAGTGCCTCCTTTGTTCCCATTTTATACTACTTTCTCCCACTGCGGAGTGGAAAGTGTGCGGTGGGTGAGGTCAGTGCCTGCTGCTGGCTGTGTTGCCTCTCCTGGGGAGCCAGAGATAATTCCAGCCTCGGAGCAGGCTGTGCATGTGGTAGGTAGGCGAGCAGGGAAGCAGGGAGCCATAACGTTTGCCAGACTCAACCAGACACTTGCAGAGGGGCTTGTAGTAACAAGGCTCTTGTGCTTGCACAGGGATCGACATCAACTCCGATACTCAGAACCGAGGGACTTCTCAGTGGCAAGGACTCGTTTAGGACCATTGTGAGTAAGTGCGAAGAACTTCTCAGTTCCACTTCATGGCCAACATAACCCCCATTCTTTCCAGCCTTCTCTTATTCTTTCTTAATTCAGTATCATTCTTTGGCACATTTCCAACAGTGTTATGTTTTCATCTCAGTAACACAGTTTCTGGATGCACTGTTACATAGAACGGCTGTTGCTTCAGATTTCAGAGCGCCTGGAAAAGCAAGGAAATCACAGCTTCTTCCACAGAAAACATTCTAATGGGCAAATATGCAAAGCCAAAACTCTACAATTCCTTTAGCTAAATCCAAAAGAGCACATTAAAGACAGTTCCAATGGGTTTAGGAATTCATTTTGAAGTTTCTGTTCAGTTCCTTGTACGTTTTCTGAGCCCCTTTCTGATTAGTAAGAGACATTTGGCAGCTTCATCCTCTATACCAGCATGGCCATGCACTGCAGTTTCTACAGCAAAATCCCCAGTTGTTTGTGTTATAGTGAACTGTGAAGTCAGACGCCAGCCGCTGTGAGAAGACTCTATCAACGGAGCAATAGGAGCAAGATACATACAGGAGGTTGTCCTATATGTAGCATAAAGGTTGTTCTTTAATTCCAGGTAGCTCTTACTGCCTGCTCCTGCCTGGCAGCTGAGCAGGCACACATGGATGTATCTGGCTATCAGGTTGATAGGAATGGAAATGCAGGCAGAATATGCACGACTCTACAGGGACTGAGCATAACATACTTCTGAACACTTGATCATACCTGTCAGTAATCAGCCACTCATCTAAGCAGGAGCCTGGAATTTCTAACTTGCATGTCTCTCTGTTAAAGACTTGAAAATATTATGGAAGCAAGGATGGGATTTGTGGTTTGTTTTCCCCCAAACAAAAGACAAAAATGTCTTCACAAAGTCTGTAGGGGCAGCGACTGTAAAAGCATCTAAAGTGAAGATCATCGAGATGGTTGAGACCACCTGTAGTTCATCAGTTTGAACAGCATTCTCTCCAGCTGATCACTTCAGAAATTCCTGCTCTTCCTCCTGTGGAAGAATTACTTAACCAACATACTGTTTCCTTATCTGATTTGTTTTTCAGAATAGATGCAAATAAACTCAAGTAGAGTGAAATGGACTGATACTTGAGATTAATGTTAACATCAGCATGCAAATACCATCATTGGGTATTTGCTGTATTTAGGATCTTTAGCTGGCAGTATTCACTATTTTAGTTCTGCAGATTTCTCTATAATGCTGTTGCAGGCTATTAACCTGGAACATAGCCCCTATGAGCTATTAGTTAAGGCAGTAATAGTAGTAATACTGTGTCTGCAATGAAGATGCCTTGAGAAACAAATGCAGTAATTAAATCCCGTGTCACTGAATTTTTCCATGTCCTCTTGGGAAACCAATGTATTAATGGAAAACAAATAGATAAATGGAGGAGAATCATACGGAAGCACTTACCTAAGAAATCTCACTTTGTGGATTGACTTTTCTCCTAAATATCAAAGGTTACATTAAAGGAGTGTAGAAGAGGACAGTGGGAAGAGCAAACTCATATTAGAATGACCTAGGAAAGAAAATCTAGTGCTTTAGGGCACAGACAGATCACCCACGGGCTAGTATCTGAACAGATATTTTTAGCCAAATAGGCTTGACAAAGTGTGGAAATAAGCCATACATACGTTCTTTGAAAGATCATTTAAGAGCAGTGGCAGGGGCAGACTATCTATCTCGACATTTAGACCCCTGATCTGCTCAGGTCTGTTGAAACCTATGCTCCTGTGAATGTTTGCAGAAACAATCGGCTTCTGTTCATATAGTTGCCCTGAAATCCACTGGAGATTTTTTATGCTGCAGTTTTCATAATGTTTATTCAAAACAGAACATCAGATTTGATAAAAAGTCAGTTGTGCAGTCTTGTAAGAATGTTTGCCCACTAGTTTTCATTTAATATCAAAGCCGCTAGTGACTGTATGTGGAGATGAGAAAATGAGGTACATATGTAAAAAAGGATTCATTGACTGTACGAGTTTCCACGGTCTAGAGTTCGGAATTGCTAATTAAGGTTAGCTGGTAACTTCTCACAGCCCTATCAGATGTTGTAGCTGTCAATCATTGCCAACTCGCTCTACATCTCAGGGGAACATTTTTATTAATTATGGTAAAACTCATTTTTCCCATGATTCAGGTGAATATGCCCCAGACAAAACAAGATAAAAATCACTGGGTATTGCAATTTACTCTGGAGCAAATTATCCATCTCACTCCACTCTCCAAAAGATTCAATGCAGTATTATCAAGAGAGACCTGGGAATGATTATTACAGATAAACAAGAGCAGATCAATTTTGAAAGAGACAGTGATGTCAGGTGTAGCATTTATGAGAAGAAAATAGATAAGGGTCTGAAATTTAAATTAGCATATTGAAATATCTTCTTTCAAAATTGAAATCCAATGCCCTGGCTTATCTTTCCAGTAGTGCTGTGCTGCAAGTATCCAGCTGAGAGGGGCCGGGAGGTTGTGGAACATGCAGGATTTGAAAAGCTCACAGAAAATCAAGTAAGCTTTATAAAGGCTACCCTACTTCACCTAAAAAGCAAACAGAGTCCCCCGGGCATATGCACGCAGTCTCCTTCAGTAAGGGATAGCAATTAGTTTCTAATATGCACAGATTAAAAATGCTTTCCTTCCTCTCTTTGAGTGTGTAACATTTATTGGTTAAATAAATGCCATGTATCCATCCTCACTTTAGACGACGAAAAAGCTCCTTGGAGTTAATCCTAAGGCAAACTGAAGATCAATTGCTTCGTCAGCATCTCTCATCTACTACAGCAGATAAAACACCAAACAGCGATAGATGCTGCAGTGCTTCTTTCCTGACTCTTACCCACATTGATATACAACATACCTAGAATAATCTATTGCCCCTTTGAAAGTAGTGAGAAAGAGTATCGATCTTTTTGTGTGTATATCAGCCAAAAGATATTATTTATATACATATATTACTTTTTCCTGGAGTGGAAAATTGGGGGGAGAAAAACAAACAAACAGCTTTCTGGTTGATTCTGCACCTTTCAACCTGTGCTCTGCTGGAGAGTTAAGAGGGCTCCCTCGGAATAGCTGCTGGGCAGGGCCCTTCTGCCCTTGGCAGCCCAGCCCGCAAAGACGCTGTGCTGCTATTTGTAGCTTCCTACCACAGCTGCACATCAAATACACAGCGCAGAAGCCAGACTCGCTTTGGCAGCAGAAATGAGATTATAATATGAGGACTGGGAGATAAGTGACTTGCTTTTTATTGTTCTGGTAAGAAATTAGTAATCAAATGTACAGAAGAAGGTAATTGCTCAGTGTTTCAGGCAATTGTTCCAGAGAGACGTGTTTGTCATGGGGAGAAGAAGGGTCAAGTTTACTAATGGTACATCATTATCAGCAGTAGTTTTATTCTAAGATCATTTTTGAAGTCGTATCCAGGATCTGTTCATGCTGTTTAGCATTTCCCAATTGTCCCTTCTCTACCCCAACCACCCCAGAGGGCTAAATGACAGTGAGGAAAAGAACTTTGCCAGGACGGAGATGGGAGTGGCGATACATTAGTTCTCAAGATTTTAGGGTCTGAGATGCATTTAAGTGCCATCAAGCTTTGTTTCACCCATATTTAGGGAGTTCCAGCGCATGATTAGTTGAATGCAGGCACATGGCTGGTTGGGGCCGTTTTGAATGCTCTGGTATATCCAGCTTGACTTGCAGATGCTGCTGCAGGAGGGTACAGGTACCTTTTTGGTTCTGTGGTTTATCTGCATGCTCTGTGCGTGTCTCAGAAAAAGCAATGGCAGGAATATGCCACTGGATCATCCGGCCTCCCAAGGGCACAGATTTCAGCTGAGCACCTTAAGTTCCTCACTGACATGTCGAGGACTGAATCTGAAGCCGCTCCTGCTCCAGGGTCTCCAAAACGGCCAGTATTACCCACTCATGTTTCATTTTGCCTCTTTATCTGTCAGGGAATATTCAAATTGGTTGCAGGAATAACTTGAGTGTGTTTTTTTCCTGCAACTGTGTTTCGAAAGGCTCACCTATGTGCTTAGCACATGTGTTTATCTCTGAAGGAGATTTTATGCCATTTGGCATTCAGGTTCAATTTGGACAGTGCACACATCGCCAGGGAAGGGCAGCTAATGAAACACCAGCTCTGCAGATCTCTTGACGTATTTTGCCCTATTTCTCTTTGCAGTAAACACAGGAACTTTGTGGATGCCCCCAGAGCTCTATC
>NW_010576452.1:32769-70711 GCF_000705375.1 Tinamus guttatus | reverse complement strand
GCTCCCGCCCGGCAGCCGCTCCCGCCGCCCCTGCCCGGGGGCCGCTGCGTGCCCAGGGCGCTGCGGGGCGCGGGGAGCCCCCGCAAAATGGGGGGTTGCATCTGCCTGCCCTCCCGCTCGCCCTCTCTGCCCGCAGAGGCTTTAAGCAGCACGGATCTCTCAGGCTTCTGCTGTGCTTTCAAAGGAAGGTGCGAGTTTACAAACGCATCCAGGTGTGTTCGCTCTCACACCCACACTGGACCCGGTGCTAGCAGTGGATCCGTAACGAGCGTCTTATACGGTGTGGCTTCACTCAGCTAAAACAAACCTGTCAAGGGAATAGGAGAATAGCTGTTTGATGCCACACAGAAACCCAGCATCAGTGGATGTGTTTAGTTCTGTTAACCAAACTCTGACCAACACCGAACCTTCTTCAGAGGACACAGTTCCCTGTGATGTCACCCGCTCCTTCCTTAGCGGTAGTGACGAATAACTGTGGGGAAAATGCTGCCAACAGTTTGCTTGAGGCGTGTGGAACACCTAATGTCACTACTTTTTGTCCCATGGTAATCTTTCACACGTTTCACATGCATACAGACACCCACAGGAATAGGCATCTGGTTTGGTGTGGTGATGAGAACTCAACTGTTTTTAAAATAGTTTAATTACTGAATGTTCTTGCAACAAAAAATGTGTGTTTATTATTTCATGTATCGACATTGAGACTGTTCCATGGTTACACACTTGTAAATATTTTGGTATTGGATTCTCATGTGATTTTAAAGTTTCTTTTAAAATTGACATTGATGTGTTGTCTTTCCAGGGTGAATTGTTAAATCCTTGCCGCTGCGATGGGTCGGTACGGTACACACATCAGCTTTGCCTGTTAAAGTGGATAAGTGAAAGAGGGTCATGGACCTGTGAACTCTGCTGTTACAGATACCATGTTATAGCAATTAAAATGAAAAAGCCTTGCCAGGTAATTTCTTTCCTTATTTGCTTGTATATTTTTAAAAATACTTATTTTTAGTCTTTTTAAAAAATGAAATACTACTTACTTTCATATCTTTTTTGAAAAATCTAAGCAGAGCCTAAGTACTTTACCAGTTAGCATCAGCACTCACTTGAAGTTAGTTTTTAAGAGAAGCCGTATTCAAGCTATGCAGTTGTTTGGTTCTAGAAGGTTCTTTTAGCTTTTGGCTGAGAAAGAAATGGCCTTTGGAGATTGCTAACCCCTTTTGTTAGATAAGTCATACAGAGCACAACACAGAGTAACTTGGATCCACCTGCTTCTAGGTCTAAACTTTCTGGTGCCCCAAGGTAGTCAAAATATCTACACAGGGATGGCAGGGATAGCACAGAGATTCTGTAGGAGATTCTGGAGCAGCAGCTGCAGGATGAATGGGATACCAAAGTATATCTCAAGTGTTGCTACATACATACCTGTGGACTGCAGAAGAAGCCCCAGTTTGAAAAGCAGCTATTCCACTCCTGTGGAAAACAGAAGCAAAAGAGAAATAAATTTTCAATGGGTGACACAGTAGGCAACTATTTACGGCCAAGTTGCAAGTGAAGTAGGAACCTGAAGAGACAAAAAATAATGCCATTCCCTTCATAGATTATTGCATTTTTTAAAACAGTAGATTCGAGTGTCTCTTTTTAAATAGATTCAGATCTTGGGTAGATCAAAAAAGACTTGATTTCTTCTAAACCTTAGATATATTCTTTTTTTTTGTATTTAAATCTGCCTGTCCTTTATTATGCTTGATAAAATAGCATGCAAGATTTCATGGAGCTGCATACTCAAATAGGTTACACCTGCCCTCACACATTGTGTGTCTGAAACTCAAAAGGTCATGCAACTTTTGGGAGGTATGCAGTAGTACCTTTCTTCTATCACTGAAAATTTTTCTTCTTGTAGTTACAGTAACTACAAGGAAGTCTCAAAACTGCAGTCCTGTGTGTATTTTTATAACGGCGATTAATCTTAACATGCCCTCACTTCTCTCCTACACTCTTGACTATATTAGTATTGCCTATTTTTAACAGTTCCTTTAGTAAGCTTTTGGACAGACACTGGATCATTTGCTTTACTAGAAAAAAAAAGTATTATTAAGTCCTTTTAGGTTTTGGTTAAAAACTAATGACCTGATAATGATAATCTGGAGATATTTTACAAATCTTTTATTGACACAATTAGGTAAATAATGCACTTAAAAATTCTTGAGCAAGACTAGTTACATTGTATTAGACACAATATTTGGACAGGAATAGTTTAGCTAGCAGTGTGCCTCAGCCCTTGTCGTTAGAAGTACCACTGTTGATCTTTTACTAATTAGATCGTGTAGGCAGTGTCATAAGAATAAAAAGGAGGTTATTTACCAAAGTAACTTTTTCTCAAATTAGTTCTCTATGCAGATTTACACCAGCTTCAGATTTACTTTTACTTGAAATGTTTGTAGAATCTGGCAATGCTTAGGGAGTTTGGAAGTAGAATTTTTTTCTACATTTTCTTCCAAAGTATTGGAATACATGTGAAGATTCCATCTAATATTTAACATTTTGTATAGTAGAGAAAATAATCCCAAAATTTATTATGGTAAGTGACCTCTCCCTATGGAAGTCTTCTCACTGTCCCTGTGTACATTTCAGCAACTGCTAGTTAATTACTTTTTAAGGACCTAATCTTAGAAACATGTGGGCTCATAATATAGATCTAGATCTTAAAACATGAAAATAATTAAATGAACCAATTGGCTGCCAGTGGGAGATGAGCGCACAAACAAGTTGATGACATTTGATAGGCTGCTTCATAGAAAAAAGCAAAATGAACTTTTCAGCATCCTTCTCAGGATCATATCTTATTAGAGAGATAGATATAACTGTTAACTAATCTGTTAACGAAAACACCTGTTCTTCTTGCTGGACTTGGTCCTTAGAGTAGGACAGAGTTTGATCCAATAATAGACCGGACCTTCTGTTAAGACCTAACAAGAAAATATCTCTAATGAGGCCAGAATGAAACAAACACTGTTTTGGGCCAGGAGCTTTGAAAGACTTTTGAGATGCCTTAAAAATAAAAGATTTTTAAATGTCTGTCTTGGAAATTAAAACTACCTAAATTTTTATTTTATATTAACAAAGATAAAACAGCACCATCAAGAATGTTTTTGATATTAATTTGCTATGCCATTATAATTTGTAAGATTTTCTCTTTTTAAAGGGCATATAAATAAATTGCTTTCTTTTTATTTATGCCATCTAATTATTAAGCTGTTAGTAAATTAGTTCACTAGACTTGCAGTCTTGTAAATTGCAGAGTGTCAATTCTATTATAAGGTTCAGAAATAATACTTGAAGTGGAATATAGTTATAAAAGGGTTGAGAAAAAATATCTTTGATGCTAAATGCTATCATTATTAAAATGTAAATAAAGTATATTTAAATAATGTTATTTTTATACTCTTACTGTAGTCAGTCATAATTATGTGAAATATTTAGCACATCCTGTGCTTCTGTTCATTAACACGTTATATTCTGGTAGTTTAGGTGAATTGGACCCTGTTGTAAAAGTGATATAATGTGCTGATTTGCTAATTTAGAAGTTCATTATATGACAATTTGATACTTTCTTGGCATCAGGAAGATGTCAAAACAAGGAGTTATTTAAATGAAAAGTAAATCTTTAATTATTCAGTTTGATATTTGAATATAGGCATAAAATGCAGGATGTAGTTACGATTATTTTAGCAAGTTTTTAGTTACTTGAGGTGGAATGTAGCTCATTAGTTCAGTGGTTTACAATGGTCCTAAATGTGATTAACATTTGGAATATTTGGCATAAAAATCAATATGTTAAACAAATTCTGTGAACTGCATGTTCAATTTTTCTTGTTAATCTGAGTAGTTCTCACTCATTAGAGTTAGCTCACTGGCATAAGTTAGATGCCTGGGAGCAAGACCTTTAGCAGCCCGTGTGTGTATATGCTTTATAGTAAAAATGCAGAAGTTGTAGAGGTCTGCAGATATTTCAATATTGAGGTCAGTGTTCAGAAAAACATTTAGAAAATTTTCATAGCTATTGCTAATGACTGTGCTCACCTGGTTACAGACATTTTCTTATTGTAGGGCACAACTGAAAAAGGAGGAGGAGGAGAAGGCTCAAATAGTGAATTGTACTTTTAAACCTAAACTATCTACTAACAGTAGTTTGCTTATATTACTGATAATAAAGTTCCTGAAGTTAAGATCCAGGAAGATACTTCATGCTATGCACTATGTCAGTACACTGAAAGAACAAAAAGGATGGTCCCAACCTTAGTCAATTTATAAAGAAGTATAAACAAAGGAGTAGAGACAAGGGCTATATAAAACCCATCAAAAGAGCAGCAGTCTCTGTACACTAATAATTTTGAGTTTTTGGCATCTCAGATGGGGATGAGTTTTAAAATGCCTCTTTTAAAGGAAATAATGAGGCTTTGCAGACAACTCTTAAATGAGAAGGCAATCTGGGAGAACTGGTAGAAAATGTAATACCTATCTGAGCTAGATATCCTGTACTCAGATGAGAGAAGAGAGATGCATCTCAGTAGTCATTATTAAAAGATAGTTAATAGGTCAGTAAACTCATGCAAGGACTTTTAGAGTAGCCAAGTCTTTCCTGTGATATGTTGGGGAGCAGGACAACTAGCACAGGGATGAAAGGAGGGCAATAACATGGTCAAAGTAATGGACTAAAATAAAACTATATTTGGACCAATCTTGTGGCTGCTGAGGGAATCATATTTGTCAAGAGCTTATAAAATTATATTACAGTATTTAAGAAAGAAGATGAAAATTATGATGAGAAATTAAATTTGTATATGTGAGCAGTCTTAGATATGTTCTGTGGAAAGCATCCACAAGTTTTAGGAAGATCCAAACAGAAGTTTAAATTTAAGATAATACCTGGTTTACAGAACAGATTGATAGATTGAAGAGTGAATCCATACTGCTTGAGAAAGGATGGAATACGGAGACTGTCATGATTTAAAACCTAATTTACATTAAACTTATGTCAAAAATCCAATGAGTAAGTCCAATGAGGAGAGAAAACATTCCTCTAAGGAATCAGAATGGTCACATGCATAGGACTTGAAGTTATTAGGAATGAACATGGGAGAATAGACAGTTAAGAATTAAAATTGGAAGGTAAGGTTGAAATAGAGATGGTTTGAGTGCACAGAACCTTGAAAGAAGGGGAATGATTTAGTTAAAGGGAGGCCTATAAGAAAGCAGAGAAATAAAGCTGGAAAGAGAATTAGGACAGAACTGCAAAAAATGGGCAAACAAAGTTTCAAAATCTATAATTGAATTCAGAGACCTGAAGGTTCCTAGTTTATTTAGGATTTTAACATTATGTGACAAAAAATATGCTTCTCTAGTTGGAATGGATGAAGATTGAAGTGGAGATACAGAAGGTAAAATTAATATTTAGAATTTTGCTAGAACAGCTGTACAAACACCAGCAAACACTCGAGATCAGTTTTCCAGGGTCTTTCTGTGTTAGTGCTTTGCTAGATAGAGCATTTGATCAAGGTTGATATATCTCAGCTGATTTATCTCTTACTTGTAGTCTCCCTCAGGAGGCTGCATCATTCTAGCCAGAGCATCAATTACAGCACGCAGGGAGTTAGGCAGGCCTCCCTTATGTTTACATTGGTCTATCTAAGATAGGGGAATATCAGTAAAAAATAAATTAGGCAAAAAAATGTGTTTATGTAGCATAGAGAACAATTCTGTATTACTCTGTGGTAGTGTACTCCTTGCCTTCTTGTATGACAAGAGCACAATAATGAAAGGACTATGTGACCTCAGTTCTTCTAAAGTCCTTGCTTGAGCCAGAACACTCTCTTGGCATTGTGAGTTTTGCCTGCAAGACTATAGGGTTCTTCGTTTTTTCTTTAATTTATTGCACCTTTCTTTTATTTGTCTTTATATATTTGTATTATTGAAAGGAGACTTTATATTGAGATAATGCTTGATTTTATGGCCTTTTATGCCCTAAACAACACATACAACTCCAAAAAATATTGCTTAGTAGTTACTGAAAGTCATGAATCTTCCTCTTTAAGAAATACTTTTAAATTTCACACATACTTCTTCAAGTAACTGCTTCATTAATTATGGAATATTTTTTCACTACAATAATCTTCAAAAAATCATATTCCATACAATTGGCATTCAGGAAGGTGTGTCTTGATAAAATGAGAATTAACCTTAGTATGCCTCCTTCTTTTGTGCCAAGGAAGCTCCCTCTGCCTCCCAGAGAAGAGCAAACAGAGAGAGTCTGCCTCTTCAAGGACATTTTGTGTACCTCTCACTGCTATAACCTGAACAACATGCAATTTACAATCCACTGTAACTTGTGGCTACTCCCAGCACATTGTGTTCTCCCTCTGATGACTGTATTCTGCATCTAACTTTCAGGGCTGTTGTTTTGTAAGAGGAAAAAAATCCAGTATATTTTGCTTGAAGAAATAAACATAACAGCCCCTGGCTCTACTCAGAATATGACAAATAGCATAAAAGTTAAAATTCAACCTCACCCCTCCAAGAAAGACACTTTGAATTTACTTGGTGTATATAGTGATTAGTTTAAATCCCCATGAGCCTTAATGAGGAAGATCATTTCCTGCTCAAGCGGCACTTACAGGGTACTTGCATGTTGTCTCACTGTTTTCTGGATGCTTGCATAGGTAGAGTGACTTGATTAATTACTGACACCTTCCTTGAGTCTTTTATCTGTCAAACTTAAAGGAAACATCTTCGTATCATCCACTACTCAGTGGATCAGAGAGAAATCATCAAATGCTTCTGAGCAATTTTGAAATCCTCTACTTCAGCTGTCTCTTTCTTACTGTAGCCCTAGCAAAAAGATTAGAAATATGTGGAATAGTTGTCTATACTTGGGAAATGTGTCTACTATGACTGCCAGGTACTTCAGTATGTTTAGAGATTTATGGAAAACATGCTGTGCATTCATTGAAAATAGTTTATGGCTGTGGTTTTAGAAACCTATCTTTCCCCTGAGCATTCCCTTTTCACTTTTATAGGTCTTGCTGATACGATCGCTGTGAACCTAACCAGAGCACTCAGGACCTACAAAGTCAAATGACCAAAGTCTTATGACTTTAGGCTTCTAGCCTAGAAGAGATGCAGTCTTAATTCAAAGTTCCTTTCAGATGTCTTGGTGTTTATCATGCGATACAAAGGAATCTTCCTTGCACAACTCTCATATATCAGGACCTCATGATAACTTCCCCAAATTCCCTTCCTCCTTGTCTGGCATCAGACTTTTTGGACAGGCATCAGTTCTATTCACCTAAAAAACAACCAGCATTTCCATGTTTCTAAGTCCTCTGACCACTAATTAGCATCTCTGCAGCATGAACAAGATGCTTTACATTTGCCAAAATATTGCTCTCTTCTGCTTTTTCATCTTTCTCTAAATTTAATGATAAATTTGCCAGATTTTCCAAGCTTTTAGCAGTTATTGTCCCTGTCATGTGAGTCCATAAGGTTGTGACCCATGGTTATGACACATAATTTGTCACTGTTCCTCTACTTCCTTTAGTAGCTATCCTTTTCCAGGATTTTAACAGAAGTCAGATTCTTGGGATAGAAATATGCTTCAGTGGGAGTTGAAGTATCTCATTTCCTCTGGTGATCAAAGGACTAATTCCATTCACTTTACAGGAAAAGATGTTTATCAAAAATATTTTAGGGTATTAGAAAGAAATGACTTTGGAAAGCTAAATAACTTTGTTTATAAACTCAAATTTAGGTGGGATTTTGTGTTATTTCAAAGAAGTTATTAGTTTGCTTCTATCAAATGTTTATTTTCATAAAGGATCAGAGCACTTTCTGAAAATTTCTGAATGTGATGGAAAGCCATGATCCTGCTATTCATTCTTTCTGTGGCACTCGGCATGTACAGTTCTAAAATAGCAGGTATTTAGATGCTGCTAAAAAATTGTGGCCCTGCTTCAGAGATTCATGAATACTTTCAGCTCCTAGATAGTCACTGCAGTGTTTTTGGTTTCTTGAGTCTTTCTGAACTCATTTTCTGGTAAGACTTGTCCTCTGTGGGATTGCTGTCTAGCCTCTTGTTTCTTCAGCTATCTCCCATGAAAACAGGGGTGGCAAAGCAACACACACCCTTGCACATTCTGTACACCAAGCAGCAAATGTGGCTCCTGAAAATTTGGATGTGGACAATATGCCTTCTACAATACCATAATCTCTGATTAGCAGGAAGTAGTATTTTCTAATGCTTTTGTCCCATCCATCAACTCCTTGGGAAATGTATTTTATCATCACTGTTAATTGTAACACATGTATCTGCACTCAGCCATAATGATCTTATTGCTCAATACTCAATATTCTCTATCACAGAGCTGGATGCTGGGTAAGTTCCTAACAGTCATCCAGCTCTGACTGGGCAAACATACGGATAAAATAGTTAGATTTTGCATGCAATGGCTGTCTAAAGCCTTTTTCATTCTTTGCAAGAGCAGAACCAGGGCCCTTTGAAGATCTGATGGTCTACTTGTATCTATTCTAGAGGAGGACAACCGAAGTATGTCTGCGTTTGTGGACATACACTTGAAAAAGAAAGACAATTTGCAGGACAGCATGTAGTTCTTATAAATGTGTGTTTTCTGTATGTACCTCCTGTAGTTACCCTTCTCTCTCTTAGGTGCTTCTGGAATTGAAAGAAACGGAGGGCATTTTTATTTCTATGGATACCAGAGGAAATGGTGTTTGGGTTAGGCATGACTCCTATAAGCACCATTAAGCCAAACCATGTTTTAAGGTTTTCCAAAAACAACAATATGAATAATTAGTACAGTTTTTGATATTATAACCATTGCTTCTTGCAACGCTGGAAATGTTCACACACAATAAAACAAATTAGAAAGCTAGGTATTTTGAGTGTTCAGAAAACATGGTTTGTATTGTGCAACTTATTGCAATTTCTCCAAAGTATTTCAGACATATTCAAGATATATGCAGACAGATACAGTGTGTTCCTGGTATAGTGTATACAGCACTAATATACATGATAATACTTACATATGATTTGCTGCTCTGTTTAATTAAGCCCAGCATCTTGCATGATTTCAGAGCTTAGAAATGGAGTTTTACGAGTAAGTGACCACAACCAAAAAAAAAAGACAAGTAATTCAAACAATAGCTGCTACTAGCTTGTGCTCGTGATTGTGTAACAGTACCTGCAAGGATGTACCTTCAAAAGAACTTATTTAAAGAATCATTTTTAAAAATTTTGCTACTTAAAAAATTCCTATAGTTAATAAACTTTAAATAATTTAGAATTGCCACTGACAATTGTAAGAAGCATACACAATGGTACTATTTGTAATTACAATTTCATTATGCCTTTTAACACAAAGTTATAATTATTATATGTAATATATATAACAATTCTTCTAGCAGACCAATTTTTCATCTTTTATAATTAGGACTTATTTTTCAAGAGAAGATTTCTTGAGTATCTCCAGTGCTTTCTAACTGACTTTTGGAACAAGTTTTTGTCTAACTAGTGGTCCAGGACTGCCATAACTGATAGATACGTGTGGGGCACATAGTATTGGTGGCCGATATTCTGCAAATTCCTAGCTGTGCTTATCCAGTCAATTTTGTTTCTATGTCTAGGTTGTCTGGCTCCATCATCCTGCCATCATTTTGTATGGTGCATGGCTTGGAAAGTGCATTAGTGCTTGTCATTTTTTCTTTTTTTACAGTACTTAAATGGTATAGAAACCTCCTCTTTCAGTCTTCTTTTGGTATAGTGGAGACTCTGAACTCTAAAATTCCAATTATATGGCATATCTTCCACACTTCTTCCACCATCACACCATTGGTATGGTTCTTTTCCACAGACCATTGAAATAGGTCAGAATCAGAAATAGGCCATGGTGCTTTGCATAGTGCTAATATCATCTCCTTACTCATCCCTGTGGAGGTGATGTGAATAAAAAAATCAATTTCATTTGCTTTCTCTTTGGTTCAGTGAACATGTGTATGTTGTACGTGAATTGGAAGTGTTCCAATAAAGGACACTGAAGGCGTTCTACTGTACTGTATCCTAAATGCTTTGTAAATCAGTCATTAAAAGAAGGTCTTGAGAGGTGGAAGTTTAAAACCTTGCTTTAATTTAGGTGAACAGTGGATTTGAATTAAGGTTTTTCACCAGTGAATACATCAGTCACACTTTATCTTTTCTTTTGTGTGTTTGGAAAAAAAATATTTTATTATTCCAGGTGTCAGAGAAAGAACAAGCAACCAATATCTTCGGAATGTGCAACTAGTAAATGAAATGTGAATTTCAGTAATTGAACTGGAATGAATACTTATATACTTAAGAGAAAACAAGGTAGTCAAGAAGACATCAACAAGAAGGATGAAGGAGAGATAATTCCTGTGTAAACTGACTGGTGGTTAGGGTATTTTTTTGAGAGAGGCCTGTTTGATCCCTTCATGCTGAGCATTTTTTTTTTCACATCTTTGGTGAGTGAAATAATATCTTATTTCTGAGTTTCAAACTCAGCATTTTTTTCCAGTTAGAAATATTTAACATTTTTGGCAAAATTTACAAATAGATCCTTCCCTTCAATAAGAGAAGGAAATAATCTCCGGAACTCCTTTTGATATTGTCTTTTTGTGTCCAAAGGGAGTCGCATAAGCAAAACATGTTTAACCCTCCTAAGTGACTTGATAGTCATGACAGTTGTTAATACTTCTTTCACAGAACTCTCTCATAATCTTGCTGAGACTTCTACTTCCTGTGAGTAATCATATTGAATAGGTTTTCCTTGACATTTTGTCAGGATTGGGACCTCTCCATGCCATGACAGTCTACGCAGGAATGAAGTTTTCAGTTTATATTACAGATCATCTTTCGATTACAGAGAATGCAACAACCATAGTGGGCACTTCCGTTTCCTCCCTTTATTCATATTTAACTGTCAGGTAATGCTATCAAGAGCACAGCTAAGTTGTAATGAAATTCATTATTTCCACTAAAGCAGCAAGAGAGAAGGAAAGTTCCTACTTTGCATTAGGAATATTTCATATTTATTTGAATACAGTGTTAGTTTTAGATAGATAGACTTTCAAGAAATGCACACATGCCCAAAGAATGTTCACAAATATAGATATTTGTAACTAAACTGGGTATTCTCATAGAAGTTAAAAGCTGAATGGAGAACAGAGCACTTTCATATTACATCTTTTCCTCAGGTGCATCTCTATCATACATTGACTTTTAAATGTTCCGTTATGTCTTTTGGGCAGCATTTGATCCTGATCGATTGATAGCCAATTCATAATCAAAAGTGGAAATTAGGAATTAGAAAGAAATAGTAGTTTGTACAAACAAGACATCTAGCAGGTTTCATGTTTTTTTTTCAGATGCTTCTAGGTGTTGAGAATGCCATATTAATTATTAAAGGATGATGCCTGATCTGGGAATGCTTGTTTGAAAGGTCAACCTTTCTTTTGAGGGTGGATATGATTGCAGTCCTTACTCTAATAGTGAAAATCAGTAGGTGTTTAGCAGAAACTAAATGCATCAAGGAAGGTAGAGAGCTACTCTCTGTGTACTGAATATCCACCTTCTGTCTCAAAGAGAGTAAAAACAATCACACTTCTCCTCAAGTCTTGCCTCATTCTTCTCTCTTTTTTTGGCCAGTAGCCAAGAATAACTAGAATCTTACTCCAAGTAATTCAAAATGTATCCAAAAAAATTCCCTAAGTTAATGCAGTTTTTATCACGACTTTTCTTGTGTTCTCACATAGCAATTCTAACAATTAAAGAAAAAGATAAAAGTAAACTTTACTGGTTAACAGTGAATGTGCAACAAAGAGTATGATTTTAAAAGATCATCTTCTTACAGAAATAGAAGTCACCTTCATAAGAGATTGTAACCAACTGAATAATAACGTAAGTGAATTGCAAGAATTCACCTGCACCAAGTATTATCCTGATATTTGAAATATGTAGTGGTGTTCTTTTAGATTTGCAATCTAAGGCAATTTTAATCGTTTTGTTCTTCTAGACAAATGCATAAAGGTTTTTCTCAATGTAATGAATACAAAGCTAATGCTGATTTTATCGGGGACTGAGAGTTTATGCAACTTCATATAAAACTCATTCTTAATAAAAAAACATGAAGTTGAAAAGACAAATATTACAGATGAAAATTCAGGAACTGATGTATACCAGGATTTCAAACTAAGCCCTCAGCAAGCTATCTAAAGATATATTCTTAAGGCATAGCCTTAAGAAGTTCAGATCCCACAGACTTCACCTGTGAAGAAGGTGAAGCCACACTAGACATGTGCGGTGTTTGGCGTACAGATGGTAAAGCCAGTACCTCCAATAGTGGGCTTGCTGCACACACGCCATACAAATGACTCTCCTTGAACATTCACTGTGGAATCCTTGGCACTTGAAGCTACTGTGTCTAGGACCTCTGAGTGCTTAAGACAAACTTGGCACTCTCTATAAAAAAACCCTTAATTAGGTATAATAATGTACATTTCTTAATTGGCTCTAAAAGACTGGCTTTCTATCCTTTTAAAAATAGAAATTCTCCAACTGTGAGATGACAATTTTCACAGATCTTTATGTTCTCCACTGAATGTATGACATAGATTTTGTTTTCTCTGCCAAGTACTGAATTTATTGCTTATGACTGCAATGGCTGCCAATGCACCAACACGGAGAGATTCAAGCTTCTGCTTACACTTTTATCATTCTCTTTTGGCCAGTGTATTTTTTTAACCATATTCCATTTAGTCTGATTAAGGTATAGCAATAAACCTGAACTTTTTGTAGGATTGTGTCTTTACACAGCTGCATATCATGAGATACTGCTGCCCAAAATAGTGACACAAAATATATTTTTAAAATATCAAATTAAAATAATGATATCAGAAATGTACCTTTAAATAGCTTTTGTGAATGATAGTGGAAGATATGGCAAAACCTTTGAAAGAAATAGTATAAATTAAGCTGATTGAGACACCATTTGGTTTCTCTTTGTTCATATGCCAAATTCCTTCTTTATCCATTCTGTTCTTAGTCCCGCCACTAGATCTTCTACTTTGCTCTTATGCTCCAGACATGAACAATTCCACTCAGGTCCTTTAAGACCCTAAACTTAAATTTTCCATTGCTTGCTTATATTGTGCAGGTCTATGTTCCCCAAATGCTGCTTCTATGTCCTCTAATTCATTGATGTTCCCATTGATAAATAAGGAATCTTTGTCTCCTGCATGTGCTCAGTGCAAGCACTCAAGCCCACCTCTTCATTTGACTGTGCAGAAAGAGAACTCCATCACCAGAGCTAGCATGAAGCTGAAGGGCCCATACATAGGCAGCATTTACTAAATTCTTGGCCAGATTTATCGCAGAAAACTGAAAAAGAAGACTCGTCCTGGGGAAAAACAGAACCTTGGCAGTTCCAGTCAGTTCTCTGCTTTGCTTAAGCTGAACTTTGGGCATGAATGAGCTGGAGTAGACAAACTTCCTCTTCTTTGGAGCTCAACATTTCATTTGGTCTTACTTCAGAACTCTGCCACCTTATGTTCAACATCAGAGAAATTCAGGGGCTGTTCCAGAGCTTAGTTCATCAGTGGTCTCACAATGTCCTTTCTTGGCAATTGTATGCTGAATGAGGTATTACAACAGAGACACTCCTTTATGGCTTTTTCTGCCAACTTTACAGCTTTTTATATTGCCACAACTGAAAAAAGCAGGACTACCATGTACCAGGTTTCTCCAGATGTTCACACCCTCCCCAGCTTGTAATATAGTAGAATTTGAAAATTTTGTACATTTGTTCCAAGCTTTGGGGCAATCAGAAATCTGAGATGTTCCCGCTGTGAATGTGTGAGTTCTGCCTAATCGTGTACATGCAATAAGCCAACATTTCCAGGAACAAGCAACTCACTGCACATATGCTGCACAGATGGACTATATGTCCACAGTAAATCTACAGTTTTAGTTGTCCCAAGTAAATACTGCTAATGCTTTCTAAGCAGTCTGAGAAGTAACACAAGCCAACAAGCCAGAATGTTTCTATTCATGATCTGTTTGATATACAGAATGAAAAGATGATGTATACTATGACTATAGGCACTGTATGACTTTATAATTTATCAGAACAGATAAGCATTGGAGGTGGGCTGTGATTTCTGTGGCATTGATTCTATTAAGACATAAAAATGGAATCCTATAATTAAAACTGTTTACCTGTGAATTCCAAAATACACATTTATTATCCAATGTTTTCCAGGTTGGTCAGTAAGCTACATTCTATATGTGTGATTTCTGCACACTAAATGAAGCATGTGAGATGTTCATGTGTGCCTCTTGTAAAATACATTAGAAAAATTAATTATTTGGTCATTTAGACTATTAACAAGATAAGATAAAAATAAGCATATGTGTTTTAAGCAAATCACTTTTTTTTGTAAGTTTTATTCATACATAAGCAGATTGCAAATCCTATTATGCATAATAAACGACTGTGTTAACAAACTATTTTTCCTATCAGAGCTATCTAATTCTAGCAATCAAAGCAATTAGAAAAATCTAACAAAAACTTCTTGAAGTCATGTGATTGATGTATCTTCAGGTTCATCATACCACGTTATAATAGGTCATCATCAGGTTAGTCCCCTGCCGACTATTATTTTTATTTTATTTATTTATTTTATTTTACTAAGTGTGCATTCCAGACTGGCTAGAGGGAGTCTTCTTTCGGCAATGGCCGTAATAAGCAGTGCTCCTGAGAGGACACATGTTTTTGTCTCTGGTAAGCAGTTGAGGCATGGACATATTTCCTTTTGCTATGCTTGCTATGGGGACTGCTTCTGGTAGGGGACAATGATGTAAAACTGCTTCATCAGAACTCATCAGAGAGCATCGGTATCTTCAGAGACTTCGGTTAGAAGGGAAAAAGAATGCCTTGGACCAGTATAGTTTGAATAGTGCAGCTCCAAATTGCACTTAATATAGGGCCCAACTGAATCATGGACACACTGTGTACCTGCATGCTGTTACTCATCTGATCATGCTTTAAAATGATTTTTTGATTTTTTTTCTATTATTCCTTATTTGTTCTGGATATAGAACCTTAGTTTCATTGGCCTTAGGGTTACTTTACTGTTTTAAACAGAATGTAAATGTGGCCCATTTTTTATGACAACATACTTGAAAAACCCATCTCTAATTGTATCGCAAATTAAGTAAGTGATAAATGTATCATAAAGTGAAAGATAATGTTTCCAATCACAAATGCGGGACACCCCATGCATGCACACCTCCTATTTCTTTATCTATCACTTGCCTTCATGAGCTGGTGCTGCCATATGTAGGAAGGCTACGGTCTCACCTAATCTGAGGAGCCATAAGGACCATTCATATGTTCTGTACTAAGAATGTACAAAATCCTGTAGTTCTATTGCAGTCATTTTTCATATAATGTATTCTGAGCACTGCTTCAGTTGCAATCAATGCTTTTAAAATTATTTTGTCTGCCATGCTTTTTACAGCAATCAATGGGCTTTTAGAAGGCACCATTAAAAAAAAAAGCTAAGTTAATATGGATTTATCTCAAAGATGACATTTGTCTTTACATTCTAAAGAGCATAGATATAACTGTACTAACTTATTCTTTTGCAATTAGTCCTTCAAAACAATATGTTTCTTTCAATTTCTGAAAATCATGGAATCATAGAATGCTCAAGGTTGGAAGGGACCTCTAGAGGTCATCTAGTCCAACCCACCTGAAATCTTAACTTTAAAAAAATTAAAACTTCCTCTTGACAGAGTACTTAGAACAAAAGAGGAGCAATGGTTCTGGAGGCGTCAACAGAACTACAGCTTGCCATTAATGTACCAGATTCCCCCTGGATTCATGGAATGCACACCAATGATAAATAGAAGATAAAAAGAACCAAACATAATGAACTGACAGTAAAAGGGAAAATGTAGGAAATAGGCAAAAGCTATAAGGACATTTTCTAAACTGTCAAACTACTTAGCTAAGAGAACTGTTACTGATTAAAGAATGTATAGCTAGCAAATGACAACATCAATTAGGAAGTTATAATTTCAGATCATGAGCAAGTTAAGAGTTCTGTGGTATGTCGAAAATGAGAAATGTATTTATGGAAAAAAGAGATTTAAATGAATATGACATACTAATAATGAAACCATTCAGTTCAGAATGTTAAATAATTCAGTCTGTAAAATTATTAATGCATTTACTCAACATTAATTATAATAATACTTTTTTAACAATATTGTTGTGACTTCATTATAGTAAGCATTTAGTTTGGCATTAAAAGATGAAGTGATTGTAGCAACATATAATGGAAAATGGAATGAGGAGAATGGTCAGAACAAATCAAATCAGGCTTAAATAGATGCATACTATAAATAGAATTTACTCTTTTAAAAATGTCTTTTGTTCCTAAATGTTTTTCTCTGTGTATGCTGACACATATTATCTGCACCTTGCATAAGAGTTTGGATAAAAAAAAATGTGATGGGACCACATTTCAGATTCCTCTTCACAAGTCTTGTTGTGAAATGGAATTTCACCGGAAGACACAGCCCCACATAGTTCTTCTCATTGCCTAATGACTCCCCTGCCCCTTTGGAGTTCTTTGAACTCCTTTATCTGTTCTAAGGCCTTTAAAATCAAAGGGGGTAGGAACTGCTCTCTGTAGAAGGCTTTGGACTTTCACTGGGCTGGATGAGCTTGCTGAGTTTGAGGGACTGAGTTACATATAATCCTTACAGGTACTTAATTCATCTGATCACGAGAATAGCAAAGCAACTAGAACACATTCTCAAGAAGATGCTATGAAAAGGTGAAGATCATGTTTCTTCAGACTTTTCATGATCAAGCTTTTCTAGGAAGAAAAAAATTGGGGAAAGCTAACATGACATATCTCATCAGACTGAAGCCTGTCATAGAGAAAGTTCCTAGGAGTGGCTGATTCTGCTTGAAAGAGGGAGATGATAAGAAAAGAAATTAGCATGTCAGGCAATTCCAGAATAGAGGGTGGTCTTTGTGTTTGGACTGCATGTACATTCATTATTCAGCAATGCTACATTACTTATCCCAGATGTTTGGACTCCTTTTCTTTCTGTTGTTCAGTGATATCTTTGAAGAGTAACTATGAATAATCTAAATTAAAAAAAAAATCCAAATAATTTGATAATATGACATAAGAACTTCTACATTCCTGAATTTCACTGTGAAAGACTTGCTGTTTATTTCAGGTATATAATAGCTTTTAAAGTTTATTGCCAGCCTCTTCCATGAATTTGACAGTTTAATATTTTGTGACAGTTAAGGCATAAAACTAAATTTCACTTCATGTAAAGGTACTTTGACTTCAGGCATTCTGAACAAATTTATTAAGAGTCTGCCTCACATTGATAATGAAGGAAGACAGGAAAAAGCACATAACCAAGAGCATTTTTGACAGTTTTCTGCCAACACTATGTGGTTTCCGCTGAGAAATAATTTTGCTCTTGTACATATTATCCCTATAGAATATAGAGAGAGTTGGAGGGAGGTTGCCCAGAGAAGTGGGACAGTCTCAATTCTTGGAGGTTTTCAAGATCTCTCTGAATAAAGACCTGGACAACCTGGTCTGATATCATGGCTGATCCTGCTCCAAGCAGGAAGTTGACTAGAGACCTCCCGCAGACCCTTGTTACAGGAATTATTCTATCACGTATAATCACACAGTACTACATGCTCAACTGCTGAGGGGAAAAAAAAAAAAAAAAAGCTTTTTCTAAGGGAATAGTAGCAAGGAAGAAATATTTGCAGGTGGGAAAGAGGTAATAGAGCTCTTGGTTCCTTTTTCTCCTCATCTTCCTCATAGCAATCCTGAGAGGGGTTAGCCTTTCAAAATTAGGAACAAGGAAGATGTCAAACTAAAAATTATACACCATACTCCATACACATACTAATATTGGAGCAGGTAATGGAATTAGAATGGAGTGTCAGCCAAGCCAATTCAGGGAGTGAATTAGCCAGAAAAGAGTATAAAGATAGGTGTAATCCAAAACGCTTTTTTCCTTAAGCTGTGACTTTCATTTGCTTTTGTGACTCTTTGTTATAATGAAATTTTATTTCTATCCTTGTCTTGATAGAATTCAGTAAGTGTATTCTTTTGAAATTACATCTTGTCACATCATAAATCTGAGTCACTCACATACAAAGTATAAAGTCTTCCCCAGAGAAGCAGACGGAATTAAGACGCACTGAAATGAAATGTGTGTGTTTCCTATGTTCAGGGCTCCTCCAGAGTCTCCAGGTTTCTTCCATACAAAGACGCAAGTGTCTGTTCATAGACTGCTAATTATGCTGATTTATGCAGAGACATGCAGCTCTCTTGGTATGCCTGGAGGTAGCCTGGAGCTTTTCTGATGTGCAGCAGGAAAATGGAAAAGTGGCTTCAGATTTGGAGGGGTTGAACTTTTCACACTGACAGAAAAGTTACTTAAGATTGTCTTCCCCACGTTGTTTTTATTCAGTCCATTATCATACAGGTGTGAAAGGCTGAGTTCCATTTTTGAGACTAAATATGTTTTTGACTTTGCAATGAAAGGAAAAATAAAAATAAGGATAGCTCTTCTGAAGTTCACAGCTAGATGGAGATGACAGTAATACCTGTGGGGTTGGGGACTATTAGTTTCACTTTAACTAAAAGTGAATAACTAATACTAATAAACATTTGTGAAGATATGTACAAATATTAAAATAATTATTCATTTCAGGAAAAAAAGTGGGGTTGAATGTACAATCACAGAAAATAACATATTGATCTTATACAACTTTGTTTCTCTTTTAGTGGCAAAGCATTACTATAACACTGGTTGAGAAAGTGCAGATGGTTGCTGTAATCCTAGGATCTCTGTTCTTAGTAGCAAGTGTGACTTGGCTTCTATGGTCAGCCTTCAGCCCTTATGCAGTATGGCAAAGAAAGGACATCCTTTTTCTAATTGGTCGTTCCAATTCTTTGCAGATTTATTCTCAGCTGGTACCTTTGGCAAATACTGCTTTGTAAAGTGTTGCAAATACTGCAAAGAGAAAAGAACCAAAGAGGCTTTATTCAGATTAATCAAAGCTTCCCCCAGTGTTAGTGGTGGGAACAGGGTCAGTTTAGATTACTTGAAAGTATAGATGGCTAACAAAGTGCAAGAAATTAAACAGGTGAAAATAACAAAGACTTTAGTAAAAGAACTAGTAAAATTATCTCCCCCTGATGCTACATTGCGTTAGATTGTACCATTATCAAGCACACAAAAAGCCCTTGAGGTTGTAATCCAACCATAAATCCAAAATTAAAGTATACAGATTATCATGATAGTAACGGAGAAAAACGAGAAAAATAAAAGGCTGGCATGAGTTCTTTGTCCATCATAAACACTTAAACAAACACTAGTGTTAAGTGGGATAACATAATATCCTATTAAGTAATCTCAAATTATTTAGCTTTAGCTGCAGTCTTAGAAAGGAAAATACTATTTATTACAAAGCTATTTTGGCCAGTTTTGAACTATCTGAAAATACATGCATTCAAAAATACTTAAATATAATATAAATCTTTTTATTGTAAACTCATTTTTTATTGAATGTTACAATAGCTGCAATTAATTGTAGAGAGAATTTAATAACTTGGAGTAATCAGCATTAAACCATATTCTTAGAAATGCAATTCCAAGAAAATTCAGCAGTCAAATATCGTATCATGTTTGATTTGAAATTTTGGAATGATGAATGTTGATGTTACCCCGGTCTCACATATGGCAATTCTGAATTCTGTTCAATAAGGTGCAAAGAAACAGAGTGAGTCTTAATATCCAGGCTTTTGGTCCAACCACAAAGTCATATCCTCTTTTATTGACAGCATTCCACTACAGTCAGAGAATTTATTTATATTTCAGCTAAATCATTAATTCTATTTATTTTATTATTTCTATGAAAGGAGGTCATTCTGGAATATTTTATAGCACAGGCTTTCTTCTGTGAACCTAAATCTTCTTAAACATAAAAATGAACTGAACTCTAACTCTAGACAAATACTTTGTGTTTAAATTAACAAAATAAGTGCATCAGGTACACTCTTACGTGCTGATTTTTGATTAATTGTTCCTGTTTAACAATTAACTTCTGATGTTTTTTCTTTTATTAAAAAAAAAAGAAAAAAACTCTAAATGGAGACAAAAGTGTTTAGCTTCAGGCATATTAAACTTCGCACTTATATGGAATTCCAGGTGCGGCATAGACAACAATTGCCAAAAATGTCCTTTATTTTGGACTAACCAGTTCACCTACAGTAGCAAACTCTTTTAAGGCATGGTTTCAATAGACTCGCACATGCAGCCATGTGCTGCCCTCCAAGCCAGCCAGGGCCGAGCCCCTCCTCACACAGCCATGGGGCTCCTAGCCTGACTGGCACCATGCAGGAGCAACCTGCATCTGGTACATCCACATTCAGCCACCAGATAAACTGACCTGCCTGCAGTTACATATGTGCATGTTTTATAGTCACATGATAAATAAACTATCTATTTTATTGGCCACGTTTCCTGACACTGAATTTAAATATTTTTAACACTATAATTTTTTAAGAACATTTGTTAATAGTATCTATTTTATTCTCTTTCACATTTTACTTTCATCATAAAGTGAAAGATTTTAGACTGAGAGAGCATCTGAATAAAGTTCCCCATGGTACTGTCCATTTTACTAATAACTCTCTGAAGGCATGAGCATACAATTTTATCATTGCTTATTACATATAATCTTATATCACACAGCTTGTAATACTTACAGGTAGGTGAAGTTCCCACCCAAAATTTCCTCTGCTGTCATTTCCTCCTTTTGTAGAAAGTCTTCCATGATCTTGGTCTTACAAAAGATTTGCCATAAGTTAATACCCACGTTAGTATTAGAATCTATTTCAGTGAAAATCTTTGCAGATGTAAGGATTTGCTTTAGCAGCACACATTTCAAGACAAATGCTTGAGTTATTGGTGATATGACCAAGTATTCCATCTGCCTTCAGTTGGTACAGTACAAGTATTTTAGCCTTTTGGGAAGGATAAAAATCTGTACTTCTTGAAGAGTTTTGTTGTGGCCAGTCTTAAAAGCAGATAAGATATGACATATCTTGTGATCTCTTTAAAAACTTGCACATACTAATTTCTATTTTTCCAATGGCTAATTTTTATCCCATAAGACATAGATGCTTATATTTTATAGGTAATATACCATCCACTTCATTATGAAGTAAATTATGTGTAACATATGTTTTAATTCCTGGTCTTCTTTTTCATTTTACGAAAAGAAATATCTCAGAAACTAGAGATCACCAGCATTCCATTCCAGCATACATATTATATTTGTATTAATTATTTTACTCATTCTCTTCTTAACTCATCCAGAATTCTAATATCTTCTTTACAGGATTGTCATTTTTACTTGTCAATATCAACCCCGCAAGTCTCTAGTTGTATAAAACAGCATAAAGCTGTTCTCTGCAGATATTGCTGATGACAGATGTGCTCGAAGGCAAACCTTGACTATTTTAATAGGTCCAGAGCTACGTGCAGTGGTAGGATCAGAACATCCATGTTGGGATTACCAAAGGCAGTGAGTTGACGAGTTAATATGAAAGAAATGAATGATCTAAACCTCTTATTTAGACATTGAAGGCCAGCATGCAAAGTCTTTGCCATTCTGCTTTGTAGGCCTAATGATTATTTCTGGTAACACTAGAGTCATACTATTTTATATATTTGCTTTGGAAAGTAATCAAAACTTTAGTCATACAAGGTTCCAAAGTGGACAACTCTCTTGCAAATAATAACAGCCCAATTGCAATCCCAGGACAACTGGGCAGCTTCTCTGGCACCTGAAAACCAACTGTAACATTGTACTGGAAATGTGAGTGGTGCCAATACTATGGCAAGGGAGCAAGCGATGAGAGCCAACGCGAGGTGTGGATAAAGCACTGTCATCCAGTTCCCTGCTCCCTGGGCAATTTCATGCCTAGTAACATTTTGCAAGTGGTAAATTTGAACGAACTGAATTTCTAACTAACCCATCGAAATGCACTTAGCATTTCTCTATTCAGAAAGCCTTCTTTCATGTTCTAATTCTAAATAATTTTAAAAGAGTATTCCTGTTTTTAGGGTGGATATGTTTCACTTCAATGCTTTTATCAATTTCCTGATTGTTTTTTGTCTTTATGGACCTAGATACAGAATAGGATTAAGAAATGACATTTTTGATCAGTGTTAGAGACTGCTACAGAAAAGTGTCTTTTATTCCCCAGTAAAAGTTTGTAAGCCCACATATTTCCTCTGAATTCTGGATCTGCAAGAAATTCTAATGAGGCCTCCTCCTGGAAAGGGCTCTCGGTTAGAACAGTGTGGTAAGACACTAGTGGAATTTAATGCCACATCTCAACTGTGAGGAGTTACCTTCATGTAAAGACATTCAGTATGAAAAATTTTGAGTATACTTGTGACTCAGAATACGAAAGCCTTTGGACAGTGCCCAAGAAAGAATCTCATAGTACTTTAAAGCAAAAGAAGAAAACCCCTATGATCTCTCTCGATTGCACTGTACTCCCTGCATCTTAGAAACAAACCCTGAAGACAAAGTCTTCGCAGAGCCTTAGGACATTCTGGCGGGTCTGTTAACTCCAAAGCCTGCTCCTAGTACATGTGAACTGGCCAGAACATCAGAATAGCCTACCAAATTCTACCATTTTCTCTTGGGATCATTTAGTTCACACAAGATTTTTGGCTGATCTGTACTTTTTACTTTTTCTTCCAGCCTAGGATTGTGCAAGAATGCTCTGTGTGCTGTTGAAACCATGATATGTAGAATAAAACAGTATTATTTCTCTTTTTGAAAATAGCTTTCAAAGATCTTTTGGAATTCTTTTATACAGATCTTTTTGAATCTGTAGTTTTACCAGACGGGAAATCAACCTACTTTGTTAGAGGGAATTATGAAATTACTTTTCTCTCATTAAGCGTTGCTCAAGCCAAGGCTTATTCAAAGCCTTGCAATATTAGATCCTTTATCCTTTGCTCTTTTTGAGCATATGTGAATAACATCTTCCATTTTAAAGAAAAAATTCTCTTCCTTGCCATCATTGAGAAAAGACTGGAAGTCTAATTCCAGTAAATTTTGAAAGCTAAAAAAAAAAAGGAAAGAAAAAAAAAGTAGTAGTTAAAAAAAAAGAGTTGTTTTTACTCTTTCACATAATTTTAGGGTTTTTTTTTTTTTTGGACAGTTTCAATGTACTTTGTAGTTTACAGGCCCAAAGTATCCTTTATCAACTTATTCCTTCTCTGTTTCAAATATATTGCATGCAGAGGTTGCACTGGAGAACAGGCAGGTATCAGAAATCGTTACATTGGGCAAAATGGGTTCTCAGTTTTGCTTCATCGGTTTTGAGAGAAGTGGGGCCAGACAGTGCTATGATCCAGTGACAGAAACAAGGAATGCACAGATATGCCTTTACCCCTATGGCACTCCACAGAAAATCTAACAGGAAAAAAAAAGGGATCATAGTCACAGCAATAAAAACATGATTTATTCAGTTTGCATATGAATCCTTTCAAAGATGATACAGACAGTCTGATGGTGTGTTTATGTATGAACATGTCTGCTAAATATTTGGAGTGGGTTGCTTACATATAAATGAAAAGATGGAGTTAGACATCTTACAATCAAGTTTTTTTACATTAGAATGCTATGTTGCTACAAAACAAATTTACAAAATGTAACATATCATTAGGTTTATATTTTCTTAGTTTTAGTGCATTGGATTCTTCAGTAATTCAAGGAAACTTAAAAGGCTTACAGAATAGAAACATTTGCTATAACGCACTTCTGAAAACACACTTTGTGTTATTCCATTTTTAAATGTAACGACCTTTAAAATGTATTAGAGTATTCATTCCTACCTGCAAATCAATGCACTTGAATATGAAGCTTGCTATTCACATAAATATTTTTTACCATAATTTCTACTTAAATCATCTTTCCTCAAATGCCTTATTTCCAGTATTTCCTTAAACTCTTAAATCACAAGTTCATTCTGTAGGACCAGATTTTATACAGTCCCTTAGCATAAAGAATCATAGCCTAAGACATCATAGATAATAATATAGAATTTTGAAAAAAAAATGCACAAGAAACACACTGGACAAGTAATTTAGCAATGTGTTTGGCTAGGCAGGCTACTCTCCTCCCAAAGCAGGGAATCAGAAAGAACATGTGCCATTGCTCAGAAATATAAAAATTGCCAGGCTTTTTGAGAAGAAAAACCTAATAAGAAGGCTGAAGTTTTCTGAAACTCTTCAATAAATCCATATTTGAAAAACTTACATATGAAGAGTGTGCATGTATATGTGCATATTTAGATATGTGTACATATATATACCTGTACATATATACATAAAAATATGGAAAAATATGAAAAATTATGAATTTCATTTAACAGAATTGCTTGCACACTTGAGTAAACATTAATATTAGCTAGATGAAAGCAGATTCTAGACTCTAGCACTCTAGATAATCTATAGTTTGCTTGAAGGACATTTTAGAAATTTTTCTCAAATTTTCCCTACTGAGTTTTGAAGAGAAAGAATGAGGCCTATCATCCTTGCCATCCTTATCAAAGCTAATAATATCATAGTTAATAATGACATTTATCTCTTTGTTCTTGCTATACTGAAGCAAGAAAGGGAAGGCATTTTTCTTACAGCTGTTTCAAGTTGTCATAAATGTTCTATGACCCCAGAGTGAACAAAAATATGAAAACAATAAAATTTTTGATAAAAAATTGTTCCAAACGTACTACAAAACATTATTAAATCAATTTAAGAGCATTCTGTCCCCTATAGAAAATCCTACTTACTTAAAGATCTAGTTAAATCACTACAAATCTATAAAGATACAGAACAGTTTTAAAATGTATTAAATGTGGACAATGTTCACACTCATATAAAAGGGCAGTTTACAAATCTGCTGGCAAAA
This sequence comes from Tinamus guttatus, assembly GCF_000705375.1. Next base: position 45,563 of record NW_010576452.1, on the reverse strand, counting down.
CTGGTTAGTGTTGGTTTACTTAAACCCACATATTTTGTTAAATTAGGCACTCTCAGGTAATGCCAGTTTTGGCATATATCTTGAGCTTACATTTGAAGAGATTTGAAGGGCTAACTATGAGGTTGGGGTATTTTGTATAAATTTTGGATTCTGATTAAGTATAGGAGGGAAAGGTTTAAAATTATTATAAATATAGATGTATGCCAAATGCAATTTTTTCTCCTAATCTTAAACACATAAATAGTGGTTCATATTGTGTGTGTATAATTTATTGGAATTATCAGTTGCCAAAAATTTAATGAGCTCTGCTTAATATGACAGCAATTGCCAGATTCATTTGCTGTGGCATTATTTAATTCATGTGGCATTATGAAGTTACATCTTTATTTGCTGTCAAAATGGTACCCAGTGACATTCTGTGCAAACTAATAATTCTTTTCTTAATTTCAGGACTGATAATGCACGAAGGGGCATCTGTTTATCGAGTGTTTAAGCGTTGGAGGGCTGTCAATCTACACTGGGATGTGTTAAATTATGATAAAGCCACAGACATAGAGGAGAGCAATCGAGGAGAGTCCTCAGCAGGATTGCCGCTGACTGCATTCAGAAACAGAAGCTTAGTTCACCCAACACAGCTGACCTCACCGAGATTTCAGTGTGGCTACGTATTGTTACATCTGTTCAACCGCGTGAGACCTCAGGAAGACGCGTCAGAGGACAACAGCTCTGGGGAAGTGGTGATGAGAGTAACCTCAGTGTAAAGAGTACGCTCACTGCCCTGCGCAGATGAGGATAATAGGCCCTGGTGTTTAAGGACGTTGGAATGTAGTTACCATGAATGGTGAAACCATTAACACTTGAAAAAAAGTATATACACACATTTTTTTAAAAAAAATTAATGCTTTTTATATGATCAGTTAAATCACAAATACATTTTTCTGAAAAAAAAATCTCTTGCTTTTTATATAGTCTGGTTTATTAGATCTTTTTGTCAATTTGTACCAGAAGTGTTTATAATTTAAGTCTTAGGTCTTTGAATGATAAAGAAACTCATTTTTAAGTAAAAATATATTTAAATGTATTTTCTTAAACTCCGATTTTAACCCACTACTGTTATTTTCCAACTGCCATGAGGATTGAACTCAACAATCTTCTTTCAAAAAAAAAAAAGGCTAGTTCAAGTTAAGTGTTGTTTCTTTCCTATAGCTTTGTTGTTGGTGGTGGTGTTTCTAGCTCAGTTCAGATTTATGAAAATAAGTAGGGGCCATAGTGTCCCTTACATTAAGCAGAAAAGTTCAACAGGTGCTCTACAAAACATGAGGGAAAATGCCAACTCTCAGCTCTCCCACGTGGCTGTGGAGGATGGCAGATGGACACTGGAGACTGCCGGGCTGTGAAAAATACCCTACAGAAAGAGCACTGCCTTCCAAACAGTGGGGCTGCTGTTGGCAGCCCGTGAATGTCCGATAGCATCCTGACTACAGGGCATTAGCCACCCATATTGTTCGCAGTAAAAAGGAGATATATCTTGCAGATGGGGGAGTAATAATGAATCCTCACTGAAACGGAAGTAGCTTGAACTCAGACGCTTAATTTTGCCAGGTAGCAAAACAGGATATAAAACAGTCTTCTCTGTTTTAATCTAATGGCACAAATTCCAACACCATATAAGCAGAAAGAATTGCAGATTATTTCCAAATGAATAATTTAGCCTACTGGAAATCCAGGTGAAAAGGGAAGGCTGACACTAATAGCCCTCACTTAACTTACAACAGTTTCTCATTTTTGTCTTTCAAAATAAATTGTAACTAGTGATTGAATATTGGTAGACATACATTGGGCAGTAACTGAAGTACTGTGCCTGGAAAATATCCTTTCAGGGGTCAAAAAGATGATACTGGATTCAGTTTTTGTCTGGTTTTAGAACATGAGTGTCTTAGGGAGGATAAAAGGGACTACTGTGACTACACAAAAAAGTGAGATTGGAGTTATGAAGTCCTTTATATATTCATAAGCGTTCAGTGAGCTCTCCATGGGACATAACAGTTTGCATCAGTTTCACAAATTCAAATTTAAACTTACTAAATTACAAACTAGTGCTCTTTAAACGCTTAAGAGTAAAAAAAAAAGATATTTATACAATGAACAACTCTCAATAAAAGCCAATTCCTATGCTCTGTGGCAAACTACCGACATACAACTGGCAATCTCAGTGAGAAACTATGAGAATTCACTTCCAGAATAGCTAATAGATAATTAGGATGCTGTAAAAAAATCACTCATCTAAAAAGATCAATAGATCTAATTTAAGAGAGGACAATATTACTGTGTAAAAATATTTGAAAGTCACCTGGGCCCAGAATGCTTAATAAAAGCTTTTGAGAGGAAAAAAAAAAATCCAACAAAGAGTAATGAAAAACAAAAGTAGTAAGGGATAAGTATAGGGCAAGTATCAGTAAAGCCTTTTTTTAATAGCAAGATTTGCATTCATTATTTCTATAGCACAATAATTTTTAATATGTCTGCCTTTATATATTTCTGTATATAGAAAGCAGAATCAGGAAATGATAATCAGTGACTGGATTAGTATGAGCAGCTGTAGGAATAAGGAATAGTGTACAAATAAGGAATAGGAAGAAAGGCTGGCCAGGGATGAAGATAATAATGCTCACTGCTTGATGGATAAAAGGATTTTCTGAGGCCAACCATTAGAGGTTAACAAGGAACACCTGGTGGCATATAAGCAGCACCTGGGAAGGCTGTGGTAAAGGTAGAGAGGTGAGGATATAAGGATCACCTGGGAAGACCCCTAGGGAGAAGAGGTTGGGGGTGGTGTGTGCTTCAAGGTTGGTGCCTGCTCCTCTGTACCCTGGATGGAGAAGAGGTTGTGGGGGGCCTCAAGGTTGGTGCCTGCTCCTCTACTGTTTTCCTGCAGGCAGGGTGTAGCTGTGGAAGAAATGAGATCTTTGGGTGTATTGCACTGAGGTTTGTGTTCAGTAGCAAGAGTGCTTTGTGCAGAGTATGACTATTTCTTTACTGACCTTATATTTAGATTTGCTAAATTACTACATTAGTGTCACCATCTACATGAAAGACAGATTAACTGAAATTGGGATGAGTGCTGATAGGGATATTAGAAGGATAAAGGGATAGGAACTGGATTTCACATGAGGAAATTAGCATGGCTTATTCTGCTTAAGGAAACAGGTTGAGAATGAATGTCACTGCTCTCAGTTACAAAACTGCAGATTAAAAGCTCTGTAAGAAAATAACTGACACAAGAATTCAAGGACACAAATAGGTCACAAATTTATCTGGAAGTTTAGGGTAGCTTTAAAATATTCACAGAATTATAGAACAATTTAGGTGGAAGGGGCCAGAGGCCTTCTGGTCCAACCTCCAGGGTCTCCTATGGGCTCAGGATAGATTGCTCAGTGCTTTACCAGTTGGGTCTTTAAATCTCTGAGGCTGGAGACTGCACAATCTCTCGGGACTACCTGCCCTACTGCTTGGTGGTCCTCAGGTCTTCAGACCGCATAAATCTCTTGTTTCTTCTTAGGCCTCTGCCTCTTATCCTCCCAGAAGATGTAGCTCTATCTTCTTGATAATCCTCTTATAAGTAGGGCCAGGTTGTGAGGACCCCACAAAAGTGTTTCTTCTTCAACCCTGTTCCCAGCTTTTCCTCACAGGGTAAGAGCTCCAGCCATCAGCCATCCTGGGAGCACTCCATTGACCTGGCTACAGTTTAACCAACACTGAGCTGCATGGTGTCCCAGATGTGCTCTACTGAGTGATGAGGTGAATGGAATAATCCCACTCCTCAGTCTCCTGTGTTCCTGTGAGCACAACCCAGGATGCTGTTGGCCATCTGGGCAGCTCAGCACACTGCTGGTCCCTGCTGAGGTCCCGGGTGCCTCTGTGCAGAGCTGCTCCCCAGGCAGGCTCCAGCCTGGATTAAAGCACAAAGTGATTTCTGGCTTGGGGCAGTATTTGGCTTTATCCTTGTTGAAGTTCATTATGTTCTTCTCGGCCTGTTCCTCAAACTGGCCAAGCTCTTCCAGGTGGTATCCCTGACTTTGTGTGTCCCTTCAGTTTGGTGTCATCTGCTAACCTGAAAAATGCATCATCCATCTCTTCCTCTAGGTTACTGATAATGGTGTCAAAGAGGACACTTCCCAGCAAACACACTGCAATATCTGCTGAAGTTGAGGTAAATGTCATCTGCTGTTCTCCTGTTGTCCACAAAGGCAATCCTTCAGTTGCAGAAGGCAGTCAGAGGGGTCAAGCGTGATTTTTCCCTTGGTAAATTCACGCTGGATCTTCCCAGTCTCCTCCTTCTTTATGCGCAAAAAAAATGGTAAGCGTGATTTTTCCCTTGGTAAATTCATGCTGGATCTTCCCAGTCTCCTCCTTTATGTGCAAAAAAATGGGCTCACTTCCTGATTTTTCCCAGGGACAAAAGTGAGAGCTGGCAGCTCTGTGATTCCCTGACTTTTCCTTTTGGGCTTTTCTTGGGAATATATGCAACAGTTGCCTTTTCCCATCTGCTGAGGACCTCTTCTGATATCTACAGAGCTTTCAAAGATGATGCACAGTGGCCCTGAAAAGGTGTCACTGAGCTCTCTCCTCACCAGTGGGTGAAGCCCATGGGTTCCACTGATTCTGGGAGGCTGAATTCTTGCACATAATCTCTGACCCAGTTCTCACCCACAGTTGGTCATTCCTAGCCTTGAGCCACCTCACTAAGCACAGAGACTTGGGAGACCTCCGTGGTGAAGATAGGCTGGGGAACAAGGAAGGTTGAGGTAAATGACATCCACTGTTCTCCCCTTGACCACAAAGGCAGTCCTTTGATCCAGGAGGCAAACAGGGAGGTCAGACATGGTTTGCTTTTGCTAAATCCATCTTGGCTGTTCCCAGTCAACTTTTCCTGCATGTGTCCAGAAATGCACTGCAAGTGACTCACTCCCTAACTTCCCAAGGACAATGTGATGGCAGACTGACCTTTAGGACTCCAGGTTGTATTTTGGAACTGTTACTTTTGCCCTGATCTACACAAGGTCTTACATGCAATAGATAACTTGATCCACACCCACTACTGGTTGTTCTTCCCTTCCCTAAGGCTCTTCACTATGTAGAGAGGCCTGATTCATCCTGCTGGTGAAGACTAGGGAAAATAAGTCAACAGTGACCTCGGTCTCATCCATGTCCACTGCCACAAAAACTCCTCAGCAGAAATCCCACTCAGCAGTGATCAGAGATTGTTCTGAATTTTATGACTCATTTGGAGGAAGAAACTGTTCTTGTCTTCATGTTCTTCACGTCTCTACCACTTCAAGGGTAAAGATTCTAGCATCTCCTTTATCCTTCAGTTGTGATCTGATCTGGGCATTCCCTAAAGAGCTTCAATGTGCTCACCTGATGTCCAGGGTCTGTCCTCTGAGACTTTCTTCACTCCCCCTAGGATCTTCACTTCCACTCTTTCATGGGCACTACAGTCAAGGCTGCTGTGGATTACTGTGTCCCTAGCCAGTGCTTTAGTAGGAGTAAAAAGCAGATATAACTGTACAACAGCCATGGCTGAACTAAACAAAGCCATGCATCAGGAAGTTGTGCCTGACACCCTCTAGAAATCTCTGGTACTGCTTGCATTGCACTATGTTGTTTTTGGTGATCAGGAGTTTCAGGTCCTCGAGAAGCAGGACAGTCTGCAAATCCAAGATTTCCTTGAGTTATCTAAGGAAGGCTTCATTCACTTCCCCAACCCCACCCCACTGGCAGTAACAGGCTCCCATCGTGCTGACACCCTCTAACAGGCCTCTCCTCAGATCCTGACCAATGAGATCTAAATCAGACCTTCTGTCCCACAGGAGGAAAAAAAAAATACACCTGTCCATTGTAGCAATCCCACCAGTGTAGCAATCCCACCTAAGGATACTGAACTATATTGGCCTGCAGTGACATTTGGTTTCTTCCGGGCCTCAGGCACTGTTCCTGACCACCATAGTCTTTCCAAGATTATTGAGATCTACCAACTCCCATTGGGCAGCACAGCTCCCTTGGCAGTTGCCTTCCTAGCAGTGTTCCCATGGAAGCCTCTCCAGTGGTTTGTGGCCTCCCTTCAGCTCCAGAAGAACTTCTGCCTTCCCAAAGACACCTCTGCACACTCATGTCTTCCCCTTTGCAATGCTCTCCCCTTTGCCATCTCTCACACGCTTTTCCTCCGCAACTGCAGCTCCCTGCAGAGCTGACTTTCATCTATCTGCTTTCCTGGGCTGCCTGCAGCTCTTCCCCCAAAGGGCAGCCAAGCTAGTGCTTGCAGCAGGTTCCCTTGCAAAACCTCCCAGCACTCCTGAGCAACTTGGGCACAGTCACTATCCTCCAAGCTGCTATCCTCTCTCAGCCTTGCCCCTGGAGACCCAGGCCTCAGCTCTTGCTCCTGCTGCGTCACTGTCAGCATCCTGCCACGATGCTGCTCACGTCCCTGCTGCAGCACACCCTGCTCAACCCCTCCTGCACCTCCTTCCTCTCACTCCTCAGGGCACATGGTCCATCCCTGAGGTGCTGGGGCGCTCAGCCAAGGCAGGAGCACCAGGCCCTCCCTGCAGAGCAACATCTCAGGAACCACATGCTCCCTCGGGAGCTCTGTTGCACCAGGAACCTTAGATGAGCAACACTCCCATGAGCTGCACCAGGACACTGCATCCTCTATCAGGTCCCCACCAACTTCCAACAGCAACACTGACAGCCAATGAGGGCCCAAGAGCACTACTGCAAGGTCTACCTATGTCCTTGCGTAAGAACTGCAAGACTCAGAACTGTGTCCCTCTTGTGGGCTCTCTTTACTGCCTTCAGCTTCCTGCCTTGCCTTGGTGCCAGCTCCGCTGAAAAGGTGAGCTGAGCACAGGAGTCTCTGGCTCTGTGCCTTGATCCTCCACTGCAGCTACCTCCTCCTGACTGAGAGAGAGACTCTCTCCCAAACATCTTACTTAGCTCACTGGTTCTGTTGTGGGGCCCTGCTCTGTCCACACTTGCCACCCTAACACCCTCTGGCTTCTTCCCGTGCTGCACTGCTTTCCCTCCTGCCTGGGCTTCAGCTTTCACCATGTCATCCCTGGGAGCTCAGGAAATGTTGTTGTCACCTTCCCAAGGGATCCAGGCCCATCTCCACAGGAGGCCCCCACCTCCACAGGTGTCCTTCTGGGGTGAGAGCTCGGTGAGGAGTTTTTAGCCGAGGAACAGGATCTTCTCCAATTCCCGTTGGTCATTTTGATTGGCTGTTCCTGCTCTCAGAGGCGGCTGGCTGTGCAGAGGAAGCAGCTCTGCTGGCTCCTTTGCCCTTGAGGCTGGTTTCCTGCAGGATTGAGAGTTTCCAGAGCCTTGGGCAAAGCGGGAGCCTACTCTCCCCACCAATAGGGTCCCCGGGGCTCTGAGGCGCTCCTGCTCCCCTGCCTGCCACCTCTGGGCCCTGCCAGGCCTGTCTCCGCAAGAGCCGCACGTGGGCATGCGCTCCGGGACCTCACAAGGCAGCTCCACCAAACTGGCCAATCAGCTTGCTGTGCTTGCCCTGACATCACAACCGGCACCGCTGCTAGGTCGCTGCAGCCCACCCACAAGCTTCCCTCTCCCCTGGGCACCTCCTGCCTCTCCCCTTCGCTCTGGCACTTTCAGGCGCCTCCTGGGTGCTCTGGGCCCAGGGGTCTGTGGCCACCCAACTGCTCTCTCTGTGCATTGCTCTGGAGCATCCCAGGCATCACAGCCCCTGATTCTCATGGGGGACTTCAACCACACTCATATATGCTGGAAAGACAACACAGCGAGGCACAAACAATCCAGCAGATCATTTTTAATAAGTTTTTGAAAGCCAATGAAGAGAAGTGTGCTGTGGACCTTGTATTAGCAAATAAAGGAGGACTGCTTGCAGGTGTGAAGGTTGGGTACAGCCTTGGTCTCAGTGATCATGAGACGATGGCGTACTGGTGGACAACATGTTGACCATGAGCCAGCAATGGGCCCTTGTGGCCAAGAAGGCTAATGGTACCCTGGGGTGTATTAGGAAGAGTGTTGCCAGCAGTTCGAGGGAGGGGATCCTCTCCCTCAGCCTTGGTGAGGCCACATCTGGAGTATTGTGTCCAGTTTTGGGGTGCCCAGTACAAGAGGGAGGCAGAGCTACTGGAGAGACTGCAGCAGATAACCATGAGGATGATTAAGCGACTAGAGTATCTCTTATATGAGGAGAGCCTGAGAGCTGGGTCTGCTCAGCTTAGAGAAAAGGCTGAGGAACTTATGAGTGTATATAAATATCTTGAGCATGTCAAAGGGATGAGGCTGGACTATTTCCAGTGGTCACCAAGAGGCAATGGGCAAAATCTGAAACACAGGAAGTTTCCTTTCACCATGAGGAAAAACTTCTTGACTGTAAGGGTGACTGAGTACTGGCACAGGTTACCTGGAGAGATTGTGGAGTCGCCTTCTCTGGAGATATTAAAAACCTGCTTGGACGTGATCTTGTGCAACATCCTCTAGGTGTCCCTGCTTGAGCGGTGGGTGTGTGGGATCTCCAAAGGTCCCTTTAAACCTCAAGCATTCTGTGATTCTGTGAGGAGGCCAAAGTGTGCTCACTTCCAGCACTGTGATCCTGGTTTTTGCCCTTTCCCTCCCCACAGGAGCCTGAAGTCAGTTTTCTGCTGAGGCAGATGGGAGTAGGGGACAAGCCTGCTCCTTTCAGAGGAGGAAAGCTCCTTGCAGTGACGTCTACCAGCTCCCTCGGTGCTTGTGGGTGTATCCCTTCAAACTGGGATAAGGATTTTTTTCCTTTGCTTCTACATAAATATAATACTTTCCCTTCTACGCTGTGTCCCTTTGGGATATGTATTTGTCCTTATCTTTCATTAGTAAGCTGCAATAAGCAAAACAAGTCCAGCTTTAGTAGTATGCTCTTGTCCATCAAGGAGACTGAGCAGTTCATGCAATCTCCCCACTTGCAGGGGTGGTGCTCACAGTGAGGAAACAAAAGCTTCAAAGTAGCTCTCCAGAGATGTGTCCACAGCAGAGCTCTGATTTATTTGGGAGAAATGCCTTACAAACGCTATTCACCATTACCGTTAACTATTATACCAACAACACATAAAAACAGGTTATTTTTTTCCAATCTCCAAACTTTCTGTCTTTATGACATCTTAGAGGTTCATAGAGTCACAATTCTAACCCTACTTTTATGCCACTTTAGTTTTTCTAATCATGTCTTTGCTTTTTCACTCACAGTGACCGTTAAATTACAGAGTAATTCCTCCCTCCCTCTTTCTGAATCCATGTGTTTTTTAATATTCATTTCATCAGAAAACTCTACTTTCCACAACACAGCTGAGTTTCAATCATGCTGAGTGAAGTAATTCTTTCAAAGTCGCTCTACTTTTGGCCACTGTTCTTCAGCAACAATTAGCTCCTTTATATGAACAAAAACAGCCCGTTTTATTTTAGAATGAAGCAAACAATTGAATAAACCTGTGAACTACAAGCACAGCAATGAGCTGAGAGAGAGCCTACTAATTATCTTAGGTCCCAAATACTTCACAGTGGGTGATCAAGTCCTTCTCACAGTAAGCGAGTCTAGAAAGTTTCTGTTCGGCTGTCACACAAGGGACATTTGCCACCTTGGTCTTTGCCAGGGAGGGCCTACTGGTGCTGAGAACTCTGTCTTAGACAGAGTTGCTCAGGTCACACCAGTCATAGACAGCAGCACAGCAAAGCTTGTGCACGAGTCCCATCAGAAACCGCAGGTTGCTCTTCCTCCCCCTCCCTCACATGGAGGGCCGAATGCGGTAAATATTCTCAAAGTCTTCCCACCAGACTGAGAAGGGATGAGACACCTAGCAGCTCTGACGTTATTTCACTCCTCCCTGTCATGGGAAGCGAGGATTCAATTTGTTCTTTTAAGGAGATGTCTTAAATAAGCAGTAAGCTCTTCCATTTTGCCTCAAACATAGCAAGAAAATAAAGGGTGTGTGCAATCAATGCAAGTATTGAGCTTCCCCTCTCCCAAAATCACATTATTTCATGAAAAGAGGTTTTTGAACCATTTTTTTAATTGCAAAACTAATCCAGATACTTAAAACAACACTTCTCATCCTTCAGTTCATTGTTATCTTCACAGTGGCTAAAACTCTTCCATGGATAGTTTTGAACATGTTCTCAAAAGGGAAATGAAGCTTTGCTATTCCTTCCATTATATAAAAAAGAAAGCTTTTCCCATGGGCAGTCGGTGGAAGCTACCAAATCGCATCTCTCTACACACAGGGACTTAAAGTGAGGTTTTGAGGGAACAAGTGGGCTACAAACCTGCATTACTGTGTGACCCTAGTCAATCTGTAAGCTATATACTGCCACCTGAAAGTCACAGAATATCCCTTTCTTCTGAGTAGGGTAGAAGATGGGCAAAAATGAAAGCTCCCAAACTTTTAAGATTGACAATGTTTTTATATTTGCATTTTATATTTCTTTCATGTCTCTTTCCTTCTCTTTCCTATTTTCTTTGTTTATTCTTCATCTATGATAACATCAATTATTTTGGAAGGCAGAGTGATTAACCATCAAGAATAATCTTAGCCTAATTTTTGTTCTCTGATGATTTTCTTCACCTCAGAAGAAAATGCATGGAAATACTCAGAAAATGCATGGAAATACTCAGAAACTCAGAGCATGTACTAGCTGCATGTCGAATGGAGCTTCCTATACATCTTTCTAGATAAGAACATTAACCAGAGGGATCACACTATTGGTTGTGGATATTTATAGATTTTGCTGTAAGGTTTCGGAGATGTCAACACCACCAAGCTGAAACCACTTCTCAAAGCTGAATCTGAGCAAAAATTTCTTTGACAGAAGGCAATAGACACTGTCGAAATAGACCCTGAGAGTGAGCAACACACTTGGTTTTAGGAAACATATGTTTTGGTGAAGTGAAATATTAATACTAAAGGTTATTATTGTGCATCTTCTTGAACATTTCACTATATATAAAGAGCCGGGCAGGTTTTAGAGGTCTTATCCCCATTTAAATGCGGCATCCAATTATAACTAGCATCTTCAAAATGAGCAAAGATTCTTTTGCCAGATGTACAGTTTTCAGCATGTGCCATAATACAGTTTATCCAATGCCTGCAGGACATGGAAGCATGTGAAAACTCTTAAGCTCCTGGTATTCATAGTGTTATGTTCCAGCCACACAAAAAAATCTCCTTCAATTATAAGAGGTACAAGTAAGGGCTAGCTTCTTGGCTGTCCTCTCTTGAACTCAAAAACTTCCTTCATTTTAAATGAAATCATCTCAAAGAAAACAAAAGAGTGTGGATTTGGAGGAGAAAGGGATTTTTATCAGTACCAATCTTTCCTTGGAAATATAGAAGGATGCCTTTTCTGGTCCTCGTTCTTTGTGAGTACAATTTATTTTGGATATACTTTCCATTTACATTTGAAGGTCATTTAATGTCCATCATCTAAGGACTATTCGTTTTTAAAAATATCATTGGAGCAGTGTTAAAGTATCATTGTTTTCCAGGAAAGTTGTTAATTGCATATTTACCAACCAACCAACCAACCAAAAACCACAACAAAAACCTTAGCACGGCCAGAGGGTGAATCATCCTCTGCTTGAAGAAATCACAAATAAAGTCCAAATTCTCTCCAGGTCCATTGGTCAGTGGGAAGATATGGTACAGGAAAAAGCAAATATCAGTGGAAAGGAACACGGGAAAATAGGAACCTAGGCTTACATGCCCACTCTGCTGACTGCTTTTCTCATTTTGACTACGTCGTTTTGCTTCTCTGTGCCTGAATCTCCCATTAGATCACCCATTAGATTAGATTTGAGATTTTTTCATTAGATTAAATTGTAGATTCTTTCATTTTCTATTTCAGTGTATGAGTTCTTCATTGTTTGTGTATATATAACATATTAAAAGTGGCCTCTGCTCTCTCTGGTAGGGACTTCATAAGCCTATGTGAATGTAGCATAATGTAATATAGCAGCATCAGCTGTCCAAATCTTGAGGATAATATTGCACCTTTACTAAATATGAATCCAATATTAGATGTTTGCTTGAATTCAATTAATTCAAAAAGTGAAGTTCTAAACATGCAGTGTAAAATAAACAGATGCAGATTCAGTAAAACAGACTTCTTGGCTGTTTCCAGGGAAATATTTACAGAGCAAAACTGCAAACTGAAATCCAGTTTGCATGAATTAGAACATCCTTACTTTGACCAAGAGGGAAATTTGTACCAGTGGCAGAGAAGAGGGCGAAGCTGGTAGCCATCCCAATGCTGGCAAGGATCAGCGCTCACGAGACCTTGGCCAGGCAGAGTGAGAGCTCAGGCCTGCAGGAAAGCCTGGGATTCCTTGTCCCTGCCTGTCACGAAGGGAGGTGGACAACTGCAAAACCAGGCAAGTTGGGTGTTCTAGCAAAACAAAAACTGAGCATGGAGATTCAGCTGGAATCAGGAGTTTCCACACTGCTACAGAGTCAAGCCAAAAACCTCAGCTCCGTTTTAGTGTGGTTTTAGGTTTGAATATAGTTCTGTATTATATGAATAGCACTGTAGCCATATAGAAATTTTTACAAAGAAAATATAAAACCAGTGATTTTGATTTGGGCTAGCTTTGGTGTGAAAAAAAGATGATTTTTATAGCGTTGCCCTTTAAAACAAGAAGTGCAACTCCAAAAAATGGTCCTTCAAGTGCCACACAGAAACACATACTCTAGCATTTTTGCTTTTACCAGCCTGGGCCATTCCTG
>NW_010576452.1:4668-26012 GCF_000705375.1 Tinamus guttatus | reverse complement strand
GCGCCCCGGGGAAGGGCCCAGAGCCCCTCAGCAGAGGCTAGGCAGTAAGAAACAAGGTGTTTGACTTTTTGTTTTATTTTTTTTCTGACGTGAGAAACATTTTGCTCTTAAAAAGGAAGCATGAACTGTCTGTGTAAGAGAAAAGAAGTTTTCATAAAAACTACAACAGGACAGAATGACCATACCATCACACAGCAGCCATTTCTAGACTTTTCTGCCCAGTAAGCCCTTGTGGTTTGTTTTTTGTGTCTTTGTAGCCCAATGAAAAGCCTGTCTGACCTTCACCACAGAGATCTTCCCTATCACACATGGAGTATGTTTGCCAAAGCAAGGACAATTAAAACCATGTGAGATGTTTGAGGGCATCTGCTTGGTCTCTCTCTGCCCATTCAAGGGGGTTATTCAGGTACTTTATCACCTCTGCCTGTTTTCTCTGGATGCCCTGGACACCCTTGCACATCTTTAATGGTGTCAAATGCCAGTGTATGCGCAATTAAATTGACCCCTGAAGCCTTAATTGTTCTCCTGATGAAAACAGAAATGCCAGCTTTAATAATGAATAAACATAGGCCTACAGATGTGCCAGGAAGCCAGAAACATGTGGATTCCTTTGCAGTGACAGGTCTTCCTAAAAGCTGCTTTGCTGTACTGCTCTGATTTTCCATACTATAAACCTATATTTGAACTGAGCTGCAAGGGCCTTATAGGAAAAAGAGCTTATTAAAAACAGAGAGGCCTAAGATTACATACCAAGGAGTAGCAATTGATGATCCTAAAGAAGACACAGAATACACTTAAATGTTAACACTGCTTTTTATACCTTTTTTTTTAATGTGCACTATGCAAGCATGAAGCATTGCTGCTCTGTAGCAAATTCTGCCAGTGCTCTGCACCCTACGGAAGGGGACCTGAATGACTGAATTTGTCTCCAGCCTTGAAACAGAACAAGGAAAAAAACTTGCCAGCCTTGTCGTTCCTACTTTTTTCCAGCTTCCTGAGAAACAAAATTTAAGAAAGAGTTAAGTTTTCCAACACTTGCGTCTTGGTCCAGTCATTCCTTTAAGTGAGAGCATTTGGGACATTTGTCTGAAAACCTTGGTATATTCTGACATCCAGCCGTGAAGAGAATGGACTAATTTTTTCCAATCTTGGCAAGAAGAGCACTCTTAAATCAAAACAACTTAGTCATATTATGAAAGCTGAGACCCTTGTGAGTTTATATTCCTTGCTGTGTTTGGGTATTTGCGTGGGCCCACAGCCAGCAGTAGGCAAAAGGTTTCAAGCACCAAAGAAGTGACTTTACACTGCTCATTTGGACAACATTTCTGCCTCCTTCAGGTTAGTTTCGGAATTACTCACACAGCCACAGATTGCCACGTGGTGACTGTACAATTTGCACCAAATCTATATTTGCTGATCAGGCTCTGCCTTCCTGTCATCGAAATGGGATTTAATTTTCACCATACATCAGAGCTGATTATTTAAGTACTGCTAAATACCTCCCTGAGCCGTACACTGCCCTTATATGGGCTTTTATGTCTGAGATGATCAGAGCGACTGACAGCCTCATTTGAAAATGAGTTAAAGGAAGCAGAGACCAAGAGGCCCATGTGCTCCACTGGAAGGGACTCCTTGGGCTGAGCACAAGCTACAGGCAAGTTCTGGTGCTGATTACAAAGAGGCAGCACAGTTATCGTAAAGGCATAAAGTACTCCAGGATGTCCCAGATTCTCCCTGAAGGAGCAGTGGTATGAGAGGAACTTGAAAAAGTGGCCTATGTTTTTGACCTGTGATGTTCAATGCCTGAATCTTCATAGCAATTGACATATCCTAGTGATTTTTCCTTAACTACAGTTTAAGAAAATAATAATAATGAAAAAAGACACAAACATGAATAGATTTGGATTTATGGGGAAAAAAATACCTCTTCCAAAACCACTTTTTATTGTCTAATGCTTATTTTCAATTTGCTGGCCTTGTTCAAGTAAAACCTTGAACTATGAAAAAGAGAGGAATTACGTCTTCATTACATTTGTCTAGGCAGTCTTTCACACGTGGCACCATATTAGTTTAATTGACAAAGCTGCAGGCTATGAAACTGAAAAAAAAAAAAGAGAGATCTTTTACAGCATTACCACAACTTTCTGCCATAAAAGTTAGCTGGACATCACCATAAAGCTATAGACACCAAGTCATGGCTTATGCCCTGGGCATGGTTGCAGCACCAAGTGGGATAGAGCACATGTGAGCAATTTCCTCACCATTAGCATCTGCCAGGCGACCTCTTCTGCTTCTCTTGCTCTTGCTCTGGGTCTAGCCTGTCTTTTTTAAGCTAAAATTTGGCACGCAGTATTTCTGCAAAAAAGTGTTTACACTATGGATTTCCACTGGCTTTAAAGACAGTCCACGGTTTGGGAGGGCCTCTCCTGTCCCCGTGGCACTTGGGGACCTTGTGGAGCACAACACCTCTGCAGGCAGTGCATGACGGTAGGTCTTCCTGTGCTGAGAGCTCTTTGGAAGACAGCCAAGCAGCTCGCTTCAACTTCCCTGTGATCAGTGGCTAGCAGGTAAGAGATATAACAACTCTCCGTCGAGAACCGTACAGAAACACAGTGTTAAGCAAGGCACGTAACAACTTGGGAAGCAAAGTATCATCTTCCTTTTTTCATCTCAATACAGAAATGCAGTCTTTGCAGGCCTGGAGCAACCAGGCATAGATGTGTAAGGTACTAAGCCCCTAGCAAAATTTCACATGTCTTCTCCCTGGCAATTCAGTAGATGAGGATGTTAGCTCCTGGCAGGATTAGGTTTTGCACTCTGGAGCACAAGGGTGTTAGAAAAAAGCGTACCAGAAGTTTTCACTTCGGGGGCCCTTGAAGAGCTCAGAGCGACCACGAAGCAGCAGTGTGTTGTGTCGGCGTGGGCGAAGACGGTATCAAAATATGAGAGCAGCCGCTGACAAAAGGTCCGTGTCGCTGAGTAGTCTGTCTGACAGTAGCCAAAAACCAGATGCCTAGAGAGGAGCGCAAGAACAGAGCGAGCATATTTTCCCAGAATAGGCTGCCAGCCTCCAACACTTTCTGCCTCAGGCATTTCCTGAGCCAGAGGTGGTCTGTTATATTTAACAGCCGCGCGTAGACTTCTCCGCCATGAACTTGTCCAGTCTCTTCTTGAATTCATGTGAACATTTACCATCCACAACATCCTGTGGCAAGAGTCCAAGCCTTTAATGCCCAGCAAGCAAAGAGCTACTTCCTTTACCTTGCTTTGAATCCGCTTCATCTGACGGCCACTTCTTATTTATTTATTTATTAATATTCAGCCCTTCTCTCTTTTGCGCTGTCCAAGATTCATTGACATCTGGCAGATGCTGTCTGTTTCCCAGATGAAAGCATCTTAGTCTACACTTAGCCTGGTCCCCTTCATTCATGCTATGTTTAGTCTGCCATTTTATCACCAAGTCACTCACCTCCATGGTTTCCCATAACTGGTGCTCATCACTACTGCTGCTGTTGCCAGAGAGCAGCATCTCCTCACAAGTATTTATGAATATGTTGCAATGCTGCATTCTGAGAACTGATCATTTATGCCTAACCTCTAATTTTTCCTTTTTATCCACTTACTTATCTATCCTTGCAAGGGTTCTCCCCTTTACCCAAGGCATCACAAGGTCCCTTAACAAATGCTCCATGAGGGAACCTTTCTGAAAATTCAAGTAGACTCCTTCAGTTAGCTCCCATCAGGTATTTATTTTTTTGCAAGGGGAATGGAAGTCCCCTTTACCATGCTGTCACATTTAACTTGCCAGAGTTCTAGGAGTTTCTATGAGGCTGCAGAGCCCTCTTGTTCCTTCATCGGTTTGCCTTGCAAAGAAAGTAAATCAACATTCAGAAATCAGATGCTCTTCTGGTGTGACAACAAGCTAGTGGCACTTTTGCATATACAAATGTGCGCGTTTGAGATGCATGAGGAACAGCACCACTCTCTGTCTGGCGTAAGAAACCTAAATGTACAATTTCAGGGCAGGACCTGCTATCTCTTCCTGAGATTTTCCATTGCATTCTGGCCAGTTTATTGAAGCTGCATTTCTAAAACATTACTCCCTGATAATGTGCCTCCCTATCCCTCCTGTCCATGGCTCCACATCTCTGTGCTGCCCTGCAAACACTTCTTTCCCTGCCTGAGCTCTCCTTTCGCTTTGGGCTCTGGAAATCCCATGGCAGTGGCACCACGTGGCACCACGTTTCCCCTTAGCAGGAAGGGGAGCTTTTTGTAATGAGAGAGGGGTCATCAGGCTTGAGGTGGCATGGGTAATATAAAGCAAATCACTGAAACTTGCGTGTCATCTGGGAGAGGCAGAGAGAGATGGATGGGGTCATTTCTCTACTCTGCAGGCACAGCTATGTAACACCTAGGAGAGCTCAACACCTTCACTGGAGCATCACTGAGCAATGACTCGTCTTTTTATAAAAATCTGTCAGTGACTATATCCTATGCACAAATCAGTAAAAGCTCTTGACACTCAAGACAGACATATGCACAGTTTTCTACCAAATTACTTTGACAAAGATGATTTGAATGTGGGGAACGTCCCCCTTCACCCCCCTTACATATCATGCTAAGAACAAGTGTCCAAAACACATCATTCTTCCTGAAATTGATGCATGTACTTCCCACCTACATTGAAAAACATGGGTAAGATTCGGTCACTGAATGGTCACTAACTTATAGTTAATCATCTCACTCTGGCATCTGGACAGCCTGCCATTAAAACGGTATTGCTTCTCATGTTAACAGAGACCATTAATCACGTGTATTGTGCCTGTCTACAGAGGCCTTGGACTCTTGCAGGAGCTTAGACAACTCTTGATGACAGGAAGAGAAAAGGACAATATCGAGAAAAGATCATACCCCTGCTGGGATATTCACCAAAGGAGGTGTTGAAGTAAGGGCTTGTCCCCATAATTTCTGGACAACAGAACTGAAGATGCTTCATAAGGTGAAAGAATAGATCACTATAAAGTGATTGACACTGCTGCAGAAAGGTGGTTTCAGACCCACTGTGGCCAGTTGCACAAGATGTCTGTGCTCTGGTAATTGTTATATCTAACATGTGCATTTCAGGAGGCAATTCTACCCAAATTCAAGTAGCCACTTTGCAGGGTCACAGGGTGAATACTGTTTCTCACTTCTTGCAATCAAGGATTTCTTCATCTTTGTACTGTGGATACTCATCTCTTCCTTGCCCATCCCATTCACATCCTTGCTCTCCAGACTTAGCCCTGGGGCCAATGCTGAGCACTGCAGGTGGGAAGTGGGCGCCAGCAGTTCCCAACCCATGAGCTCTCCCAGCCCTTCCACTGGCCTAATCAGTCTCCAATTCCTCTACAAGCACAGCTGAAAAAAATGATTCTCTTCCTGCACTCATGCTAGACCTTAGCAACCAGTTCCCAAATATAAGATAATAGTTTCATAGTTCCTTATATGCTTCACAAACAAATTTCAAAAGATGCAGAAAATGATAATGTATATATATAGCTCTTTAGAAGAATCTTGTCATTTCATAGCAAATCTAGCAAAAGAGAAAGATTAAAAAAAACAGACAAAATTGATAAACCTGACTAAACATTACTTTTTTGCTTGTTTGCCATTTGGTGTGCCAGCAGTTGTCACAAAAGCTGCACCTCCACATGAGATGCATTACCTCAGAATATTCAAAGCAAATACTGAAAAGAAACCACTAGCAACATCCATTGGTTTGTCCCTGGTTGCCTGGTAAAGAAAATGAGTGCAACAGACTGGGGAGTAAATGTTTGGGAGCAAAATTGCAGACAAGTCCTTCCAAACACAGATTTGAAGCTGCTTTTTTATCTTTTTACCGCTTGGAGACTTGAAAGACCAGGAAAAGGCGACTAAACTGTGTTCTACTTCAGTTAGTTCAATAGCTAAAAAAGGGAGCAGGGGGCAACGCTGAAGGTAGCGCAGTCAGTGTGAGCTAGCAGGCTCCACCAATTTCAATATACAGGGCTGTGCCCTGCCAAGGCGGGGGTGAAATGGAGATGGGTGTCTAGTGCTCAAGAGGAAAGGTTTTCATGAAGTGCAAACTGAGGTGGATGTACTAGTGATAAATAACTTCAAAAGAAATTAAGAAATATCATACTATATCTGATACATATCTGATACATATCTGATACCTACAAACCTTAATTTCATTGACTTTAACTTCAGTTAGCAAAACAAACAACTCCTAGCTCAGCCCTCTTTGGAAACCCAGTGAATGACCTTTGTTTAATCACAGAATGCTTAAGGTTGACAGGGACCTCTAGAGATCATCTAGTCCAACCCCCCTGCACACGCAGGGTCACCTAGAGCACGTGGCACAGGACTGCGTCCAAGCGGGTTTGGAAGATCTCCAGAGAAGGAGACTCCACAACCTCTCTGGGCAGCCTGTTCCAGTGCTCTGTCACCCTCACTGTTAAAAAAATTTCCTTAAGTTCCTGTGGAACTTTTGGTGTTTCAGTTTGTGGCCATTTCCTCTTGTTCTGTCAGAGGTTACCACTGGAAAGAGGCTGGCCCCATCCTCCTCACTCGAGGTATTTATATACACTGATCTGGACCCCTCTCGTCCTTCTCTTCTTTAGGCAAAACGGGGCCGGCTCTCTCAGCCTTTCGATGTTAAATGTTTCTTTAGAAGTTTTGAGCAGCATGGGTCCTCTCTGTCCATGAAGGAAGCAGGACATATGGGATGCAAGTGGATGGAGGAAGCAAGGGCCGGGCTGCAGGAGCACATGGTTATTAACTTGCGAGCAAGAGTTCATCTTTGCCACCACCACATGCCACTGCCATTATGGGCCTCAGGGTAATCTGTGTCCAGACAAAATCCTATTCACGCCATACAACACAGCACAAACTGTAAACCAGAGCAAAAAATGGGGGCTAATGAAAAGTTTTTGGTTATTATCAAACATACAGTGATACGTAAACAGTTACTCACATAAAGGTTTAAGATACACCCTTTATATGAGATAAGTGATAAAATATGTGAAAACACTTGATAAAGATGACAAAATTTAAATCACAAATTAGCTAGTTATTTTTTGTAGCTAGAAATTCAGTCTTTCTAAAGTTCAGATATCTACCTACTAAGACGAATGTATGAATGAGTGATATTAAAGACGTAATGGAAAGTTGTCAAAAGTGGCCGTTTACTTGATTTACAAAAAAAAAAAAAAAAGTAGGCAACATCAAAAGCAGACTGTGCAACATGAAGCTGTTAAAGTATTCATTCCTGTTTTTTTTTTCTTCTTTTTTTCTTTTTTCTTTGGCAAAAATCTCTTTGCATTCTCTGTCATCTTTTTAAGATGAATTTTTCCATCTCTGTCATTTATGTGATTTTGAGGCTTCAGCATGTAATGTTTCTTTAAAAAACAAAGGAAAATTAATTCATTCTAAGCCAACAAACACAGTATCTTTAGCCCTAGAAGTAATGGTTAAGATTTCTGTTTCACATTAAAAGTATAAGGGTCATCTATAAAAACTCTTTTTATTTTTTTTTCAAAAAAAATCCTTCCTTCTAGTCTCTCTTTACAGTGTCTGCTTAGCAACTTTTATATTTATAGTGGCTTAATTTGATATATCTATTGCCAACTGGATTATTGCACTCATAATATATTTTTTTAATTTGTATTAGTAGAGCCTACTTGGAAAAGATTTCCATTAACCAGTATAAATCTAAGACGTCCCTCTCTGATCATTCAGAGGACAAGGGAAAAACGACCTGATATTTATGTCCAGTTCTCACACAAGACAGAAAAAAACCCTGCTCTCAAGCACACATTTATACAGCAGGGGTGCAAGAAAATAAACAACCCTCAACTATTTTACAGAGAAAATTGATTTAATCTGTGCAATAGCTTACACAGTAATGCAGCTCAGCTAAATGTATTTTTATTACGCTAGATTTGAGCTCTGATGTCTACTGCCTGGCAGTAACTTGAACCTACTATTAGGCCCTTTAGCAGCCATAAGGACATGAATTTGACTTCAGGCTGATGCCTGCACCTCAGCAGAACAGAAGTGTTCTTGCTGCGGAACCAAAAGGCAAAAGGAAGCAGCGTTTCACCAACCTGCCCTGCCTGGTGCTTCTCACAGGCCGTGGGTGCAAAGGTGGCAGCAGGACCCTGATGCTGCCAATGCCTCGGACACCAACGTGGTTGGGCTGGTGAAGGACACAGAGCTGCCCGTAAAGCTTGTCCCACCTCACACGATATGAGAAAGGGCAGGTGTTGGATGCCTTAAATTCCAAGTTCCTCTATCATTTTTAAAAGACTATTTCAACTCTGTGAGACACACTCATAGAAATACCCCTTCCCTCAGCTTTCCCTGCAGGGGATGTGCTTTATTTACATATCATAGAGCCTGTTTTCCTTTTGCTACCCCAACAACTCTTCTTCAATACTTGACTTTCCCCACTCTGGTCCAGCTCTCCAACTGCACATGCAAATCCATCTCTCCTGATTTTTGCTTTGCAAAGCTAAAAATCAAAGAGTCAATTTCTCCTTTCCATGCCTCTCTCGTAGTCCAGGCAGCCCAGGAAGTTTCCTTCATCCTTGCCTCTTTTCCCAGTTCCTCCAATCCTCTATCTTTCATCTCTCCCCTGTCCCGATTCCATGTACAACTTCCATGCAACTCTAGTCATTCTCTCTTCACATCATGAGGGCAACAAGCCAGACTACAAACTTCTAAGAGTTATGAGCATGACCATGAACACAGTGTTGGGAGGTTTTTATTTCTGGATGCCAACTTCATTTCCTACTGACCATGGACTTGGAGATGTTCAAAGACAGACCGTGCCACTAAATCTGGATGCATCTTGGCAGGAAGATCAGGAAGATGCATCCTCGTCTTAGAGCTGAGCTCCTAGTGGGGCTCACACTTCCACTCGGAAGGCCTTGGAGGGAGACAGAGGGCAACAAACCTTCTTCAAAGAGGAAGGTCCCTGCGAGTTAAACACGAGCAAAACGGATTTTCCTCGCAGAGTTATTTACAGAACCAGATGAACCACTTCAACTCACATTTTCCAAGCCCAGCATGGGGAGATTCAGTCTACAGTTAAATTTTGAAAAGTTATAAAAAACTGAAAGCAAGATATTTTTCTGGGGAACTCTGAGGAAAAGGAACCTATGCTACCAACTCTGTCTTAGATTTTCTTTCCCCTTCAAACTAACACTGAAAGCTACAGGGCAGTCAGACTACAGTCAAAATGGCCACTTTGTTTCCTTTTAATGAGAGTTTGGACCTGTTTCAAGGCCAGTGCTAAACTTAAGTCTTTTCTATTTTTTTTTTTAAATTTTCCAGCTCAAAGGCTAGAAGTTTTCAGAAACTGTGTAAGCCACTGCTGGAAGGCTGTGATATGGGTGATGGTTTTGACATCCAGGAGAAGCTGGTTTACATTTTCTAGGAAGTCAAATGAGCAACTGTAAAAAGGCAAAAAGTTACACTTCGCATCGATCTCACACTGATGATATAGGAAATATAGCTGCATTTTTTTTTTTCACCAAAAACCATGGGATGAGGAAGGTATATACAGAGCTTTGCCTGTAACCCGAGGGCACACAGGCTTAGATGTACCTCTCTAGGAGACCTCTTTCTACATTGCACACTTACCCTAGGGATGCAGCACGCCAACCTGACGTGATTCCTGGTTGCCCTCTCTGATCAGATCACTCTGTGCTGTTGCAGAGTGGAAGAAGCCTCAGTGCTTGAGCCTGAGTTTTACAGTTCAAAAATCAACGATGTTTTCGCTTGGGAAACTCACAGTCTCTGTCAAAGGCAAACTGGAACAAAGCTATATCATCTGCATATTGCAAACTCTCCAGAAAACCCAGCTCCACATGCACTATTTTGATTTATTTTCTTGTCATGTCAGTTTGCAAGCAGCCACAGGAGAAAGGTTAAAAGTCAAAACAAGCAAGCTCTATCAATAAGTTAAATTCAAATTTTCTTCAAATAAGTGGTAGTTTCAGAGTGCCAAAACAGATCATGTTAGACTGTAAGATCATACTTAAAAATGTTTGGCTTAGAAAAATTACCTTTATTCATTTTCCACTAGTGACCCCAGAGTGGATTTTTTAAAACATTCAAAAGGAAACATTACACTTAGTAAGCACTCTAGTCTTTCAGTCGGTCCATTTTACTTTTCACATCAAAATCGTTAACTTGCCTTTAAATCAATGCAGAGGCCCTGCCTGAACTCCCTATACATATGCCTTTTACATACTGGCTTTTCTTTTACATACATTTCCAGGTAGCAGTTATGCTTTAAGATGGAGAAGAATCGCACAAGGAAAAGCAATTTATACGGTGACAGACATATCAGGTCATAACCTATAATAAATCATTTTTGTAGTCATCCACCTACCTCACGGGATGATGTGCTCATTCACCTACCTAGTCTCAAGAAAACAAAGTTCTACAAATATTTCACATCTTCCTGTTTGCTTTGGCCAGAAGCTAATCACTTAGTGTAAATGACCATGCATGCTCATCAGTTACCAATATATTGCTTTAT
This sequence comes from Tinamus guttatus, assembly GCF_000705375.1. Next base: position 15,442 of record NW_010576452.1, on the reverse strand, counting down.
TTCTTGGTAGTAAATTAAGGCTTTATAGTGAGATTTGTACAGTACAGGCCAATTTAAACATTAGAAACCATGTAGCACTATTCACTCAATTTAGCATAGCCAGAAAAGTAGCTTTTTAAAATTTTAATAAACAGTTAAATGTTACTAGTAAGACATATTTCATGAGTGCAAATGGCTCAAAATCGCACCACCCTCAGGGTTTAACATTTAACATTCTTGGGGCCATTTTGAGATAAAGGATACAGTACTGCATGCTGAAGAAAACTGCCAATCTTAAAAATACAAAAAGGGAAACTACACAGATGTTAACTGGTCAAAGGAAGGTATCACCCCCATTAGGCACTGACCAGTAGTAGCAATAAAAGATCAATTTTCCTTGTCTCTCTCTGCTTTTGCACATTGTTTATAATTCAAGCACTGATGACACCCCCAAAGTTACCAAATTCACAACTGGAGGAATATGTGCAAGCTACAGGACCTTTTTGTACAGGAGGACAAGTTACTGTTCCAGGATGTGCAAAGGCATTATTATTATTGGTAATTTGAGAGTGTTTTGCTACAGATATTTCCTCAGAAATTACTTTTTTTTTTTTTATTCTCTTGAGCATATGGATTTTTACTTGGTATCGATGACTTTATTAGCCTGGAGACGATGGAGCCACGCAAACCAGACGTGGTGCTTCCCTTCTCACATCCTCCACCAAGACATTCAGAGCATGGGAGCTGAACGTTCAAATTCACCTGCTGGTGACACGCGGGGGGCCTTGCCTGAGGACATCATCGCTCCTAACGCGCCCGGCCTTCAGACCAGAGCGTTACATGTGGAAACACAGAGGAAAGAGCTGCCAGGACAGCGGGAAGGAAGCGAGTACGAAACGAACACGTGCTCTGGGGAAAGAGGCAACGCAACGGGGCAACCTCCAAGCCACCTGCCTGAGCACAAGGCAACTGTGAGGCTACCAAGGGCTCCCGGTGTCGCAAGGCCAGGTTGACATCTTAATTCCTTGTTGAGCAGCAGCTGTTTCTCCAGGAATGCTGAAGGACCTTGAGGCTTAAGGAACTCACAAAAGGTTTCACAAAAGTCTAAATCTAATGTGAACACCATCCATCCTAAGCCCTTCTCTCTCCCCATGAGCGTGATCTCGTGTCAGGCTAATGTCTTTAAAGCCTTGAGATCAGCCATCCGCCCTTTAAACTGGAAGGCCGCAGCAAAGGGACATGTTTTAAGGCACATGTTGAAGACACCCCGACGCGTGCGCCCAGTCAGCTCAGTGTGTGCTGAGGAGGCACCGTGAAGGCACGCAGACAGACCTCATGGTGACAGCAGGGCAGCACAGAGGCTGCCACTGCCCCACAGAACCAGCCCACAACCGTCAGAGTCCCCGGAGGACACAGCTCTAGCTCGGCTTGTTGCAGACACACAAAGGCTTCTCCGGCTGATCCGCTGCCCTTTCCCTTTGCCAGCCCAACCACGCTCTCACCTGTTTTCTTTCACTGAAGTGAAGATGTCACTGCTTACAAGACTCAGACGTCCCTGTTGGCTACCAGAGAGTGGGACTGCACACGCAGGAGGGGGCTCATGTAGAACTGACGGGTGGTGATGCACGAGTGAGCTGGGAGAGGGCTCTCCAAGAGAAACCCTGAATGGGCACGTTCTCCAAATTCAGCCGGCACAGCACTTGGCAATAGCCTGCAGCTCATCTGACCCAGTCAGGTACATTTGGAGACACCTGCCAGTATTTCCTTAGGAATTACAAGGAATGACCACCAAGAAGAAACTACATGGAGATAAGGGTATGCTTTATCAGCCTTATTACAAGTTGGGGAACATGACATATATTGCATAGTCAGATTCATGAGCACTGCTGGAATTAAGATGTATTTGACACAGCTTAGTAACATTTCCAAAGGAGGGATTATGTGCTATTCCCTTTAGAGTCAGCTACTTTAGCCTGGGACAAGATCAGGGCCGCTATGGAAAAGGCATCACAGTGGGGATACTGAGCACTCACTGCTTTTGCATTAAGGCAGCCTCTCCAAAGAGGCCACTGCACCTTAAAAAGTGATCATACAGAAAGCAAACAAAATAGTCTTCTAGAAACACCCCTGCCAACAACAAACAAGAAAAGCTGACTCCTGTGAGCCAGAGAAAAGACAGCATTACCGAGTACGGGACTGTGTGTTTATACATCAGTGTTTTTAATACTGTGTGGTAACAACAGCTGTGGGGTGTCCGTTCAGAAGAAGGCAGGGTTGGTGTGCTCTATAATACAGCGCTTGCAGTGCCGTTTAACAAACCGCAGAGCATCCACGGAGACATCGCAGTCCTGCACATTCAACATCTGCAGGTCGAAACAGTTGGCAGCTACAATCTGCAGGCCCTGCCCAGTGATGCTCTCGCACGATTTCAAGCTCAGGCGCTTCAGGTTGAAGCAGTTGAGGGCTAGAAACTCCAGGCCGGTGTCTGAGACCAGAGGGCACTTGCCAATGTCTAGCGATTTGAGTTTTGTGCAATTTTTGGCGAGGTACTCCACGCCGTGGTCCGTGATACCCTCGCAGCCCCGCGCGTTGAGGTAGCGCAGCTTGCTGCAGTATTTGGCAATGTAACGTATGCCCACGTCTGTGATGCGACCGCAGTGGGCGATGCTGAGGTACCGGAGGCGAGACTCCAGCTTGGCAATCTCCCGCATGCCGAAGTCACTGACGAAGCGGCAGTCGCTCACGCTCAGTTCCTTAATGGACGTGCAGTAAATCATCAGGTAGCGGAGACCCTCGTCGGTGATGCGGACGCAGCGACGCAGGTACAGGTGGGTCAGCTGAGTGCAGTGAGCGGCAATGGTGTGCAGTCCTTCGTCCTCCAGGACGAAGCAGTCTGTCATGTCCAAGTAGCGGATGGAGATCTGCTTCCCGTGCAAGGGAGACAGCTTGATGGAGGCCTCGCGAGTCAAACTGATGCACGTCACTTTGGAGCAGCCTGGGTGGAAAGACACAGCAAATTTAAGTGAGGAGTAAATCAAAACAAAACAAACAAACAAAACACTCATCAGACTGGAAGGGCAGGTATGAAATTACATTTTTGAGGTGATGCAGATGTATTCACTTTGCAGGAGAAGAAACGCCCTGAGTAGTCTGGATTTGTTGGGATGCATCCCTACACTCATAAAATATTACCTAAGTCCACTGGAGCCATTGAGGCTGCTTTGGGATTTTGAGCACCAGCAAAACAACAAAACAGTTCTGTCAACATCCCAAATGCGAAATGATGGTCCTAGGTTTATCTAGGGACAATCTAATTCTTCCCTGCAATATTAACGCAGTGACGATTTGAGAAAACGGTGCTACATGACAACCAACACAGCCTTCTGAGCAGAGGCAGCCTCTTCGAGAGCATCAGACAACATGTGAGGCTGTTTCACCATCAAACCCCATTATGGAAAAGACAAACCTCACCCACTCTCCAAAAAGCATCTGGGGCACAGATGTTTTATCCTGCCCCAAGCCTGCCATTTAGGAAGGACACAAAAGTATGGCAAGACTGTGTTTGCAGAAGGGTGGGGGTTTGGGTAATCTAAGGAGAATGGAGAGTCAGCAGGAGCCAAGAGAATTGTAAGGGCATGGGAGGACATGCACAGACGTGGAAAGGGTCTGTTTTAAGCAAGAAGGCCTGCCTCCAAATGGAGGTAGCTAGACTAGAGGAGACAGACCAACCTTGGAAGGGAAGATTAAGAGTTAGATTAAAGGGAAAAATATGTTCACAGACTTTTCCCATTTACCCTCTGCCCGGCACATGGTGGTGAATGAAAGCTTGCTCTGGAAGAGGCTCCTTTTGCTCCATGGCAAACCTGTGATCTGAGGCTCCTGAAGGGAAAGTCTTACCTGTGTCACGTTCAGCCACGCAACATGCATTGGCTTGACTAGAAATGGCTGCAGGGAAGAAGGGGAGATCTACCAGCTTGTGGTCCTGACCAGTGTTTTTAGCTGTAAATGTTTACTCAGACAAATTCTGCAGCACATACCTAAAGGGCTGCCCTCAGACACAAAAAGGAGCTTCTCCATGTTGCTGGAAACACTGGGCAACAGGGAGAGATGAAGTGACCTGAACCCTAGGGAAAGTACATCAAACACAAATGCCACCAAAAAAAAAAAAATCCACTGAAAATCAAAAAAGCTACGATGACAACCTTAGAGTTGGCAGGGATCAGAAATGCTGCGCAAATCCTGTAGTCTGGAAATAAAGAGCATGACCATTTTTGCATGGAAACCCTCCCAAAGACACAACAAATTCTTATCTAGAAGCTTAGCGGCAGGTGTGAGTATGTTTCAGTTCTTAAAAACTGGAATAATATGAAAAAAAATGTGAGATAAACCAGCAGGCCCGCAGAAGCCTGGAGTAGGGCCTTGAAATAGTTTGCACTTGCAATTAGATTCCTACATGCGTCATCAAGAGTTTTGCTACTGGAGTTTTAATTTACGCTTCCACTTTATTGGAGCAGACGCAAAGTTTACCGTAAGCCTCACACAAAATAAAACTGGCAAATTGTCCACAGATCCCGGAGAAGCTCAGGAACCTTGAAGCTAAGAACTTTGTTCAATGTACAATCTCTTCTTAAAACTGACTGCTGCTATTTCCTCTTCAGACTGGGTTGCAGATCCATCTACCTCATAGTGGGATTTTTGGCAATATGTTTGCCTTCAAATAAAAACTACATCAAGGCTCAAAAGTACAAGGTAATTTTTCTAACAGGAAAGAATATAATTCAGCTTCACTGGTGCAGGATTTCACCTCTACTACATGCTTTGGAATAGGTGACACAAAATACTCAACAGGAGTCCCCATACTTGAGCTGAGCTCTCATCGCAGAGGCTGGCACCTAGGCAAGGCTCTGCAGACGTCTTCAAGACCTGACGTGGCTGTTGCTCTTGCACTTGCATAAGGGGGTTGTCAGATTAAGGAATCTGTATCAATATTTTACATGTTGTCCAGAACTCATTTGTAAAACTGGTTAAATGAGAATGAAGGATTGATGTGGCAAAGGAGAATATTCCATTTACTGAAGAGTCAAGGAGGAGGCAGCTTTAATGACTGAGATTAAAAGGTGATAAAGTCATAAGTTTCACAGAAGGTTTGCAGCCCCTGTACATCAGTGTGTGATCACTGTTTTGACAAGGGCAACATCCTCTTATTGACTAGTTATTTCAGCTACAATGTAAAATATTTATGGGAAGAGTAGTCAAAATAGTTGCACCAGGAAAGTGTCCATGTTGATCAAAAGAAACAAACGAACATTTTTTTTTTTTTTTTAGGCAAAATAACAGGTTTCTAGGTCTGTAAGAACTTCTCTGCCCTAAATAATAAAAATGTAAAAACAAAACTCTTGTAGTTGGATTTTCCATAAAGGAAATGTAACTGATTTTAAAAAGGGAGGATCAACTTCCAAAAAGATTTAAATAAATGTTGGCTAGCATGCTAAATAATAACTTGCAGTCAACCTCAACCAGCTTCTAGGGATACCTTAGAGCTGCCCACAAAGTGGATGCTGAGAGTAAGAGAATTTATGCTGTGGAAAAGTGGGAAGTTAATATGAATGTCTGCTTCTGACATTAAAGATTCTGATGTTATCACTGCCAAGTAAGTGTGTTAAAGAGTAAGAGAGAGAGGGATTCAAATAGATGTACAAATGAGAAACTGGGTTTTAATTATCTAGCTGTAAGTCTAGTGCTATCCTCCAGCACGTATGTCCGACTTTTCTTGCTTGATGAGATACCTGACCAGGGGACCTCTTCAAGTCCAAGAAGCACTCCTACATGAGATCCAAGCCTTACTCTTCCCTTCTATTTGAGAAAGTAGAGAGATGGGGGAGAGGAAAAACAACAGCAATAAAATTCCCTTCTGTAGGAAACACCCTAGAGATGGACAAAGTGAGGTTTAATGACAACGTTTGAGTGTGCACAACAGGATCAGCAGCTGCTTGACTGCGGTTTTCTCCTGCTCCAGCCCGAGATGTTGTCCACCAAAACAGCTACACTTTCTTTCTCTGACAGACTCTCTGTTCCTTTCACAAAATCCTTGCTGGACTTGGCTTTCCTGTGTTGGTGTTGAGATGCCTCTTCCCCACTGATCCTACAGTTTATTATTGAGCTGAGGTGCCTTTCTGGTAGAACTCCAAGAGTTGTTGTTCACTGAAGATCATGATGTTCACGAAGGGCATGTCCTGCCCTTGCAGTAGGGAAGAAAGGAATAAGAAATAACTGGATGGATTAAATTAGTTCCTGTTCCAGATTTTTTAAAGAGTGAGCTCCATATTTCACATGGGCAGCAGCCTCCAGGAGCAACATCTTGTGATGTTAATACAATCCTTGGGACACATACCCAGAAGATGAATCAGACACATTCTTTATCCAAAGACAAAGCCTCATGTACACCAACCTGGGATTCGCTACAAATAACTGAGGTCATTTCTGGCCCTATCAGAGAGCATTCAGTTGTTTAGCTCTGTTCATTTCCTCTCCCTTTGAGCATGCCAGTAAGTACAGCATCGTATGTGAAATACAAGAACAGTAATGTTACTACCGGATCGTCGTTACATATGCTGGCAAACTTCCCAGCAGCCCTTCAACAAAACAGGGTCCAACTGAAAAGAAGTGAAAACCATTTTTACATATTTTATTTCATCAGACAGAAGGAAGGGGGAAAATGGGATCCTGTTTCCAAAGTATTCTCAAAAATTACCCACATTAGAACTACAAGTGGGCTCAAATCTGAAATTCATACACAGGTACACGCTAGAAGAGCCATCTCTGAAGCCATACATGCTCATTTGATACCATTCAAAAACAGAATTTTTGTTTCATTTGTTCCAAAGCAAGGACTGCTAAGGAGAGAGAGAGAGGGGAAAAAAAAAAAAACAGTTAGGGAGACTTGGAAAAATCAGTTCACATGTTCACACAAGTCCTAGTGACTCAACAGGATCTCTTTTCCATCCCCACTTGGCCCTGTGTGCTGTGCAGCCATCAGAACACCTCTTCAAGGGCAAACCTTGGCCAGTTGATTAGCAACACATTAGCCTGGGAACACACTGAAACTACAAAATATGAACTGAATGCCAGCTACGCTTCAGTGTTCTGCTTAGGTGCATCCTTACAATTAAGCACCAGTGTGTTTGCAGAGGGGAAATCCTGTGCGGCTGAACCTGGGGGCCAGAGCACCTTATATCCCCAGAGCACATCTGGGGAAAACTGTCCAAAACACCTCTGTTTATTTAACCACGATACGTAACTGCTGGAAAAGAAGAAAGCCCCTAAGCACACACAAACACACAAAAAGTCCATGGTCAGAAGCCTGGTTAAAGCATTGATGGAAACCAAAGGACCACAAAGCTCAGCAAGAGATGGCGATTTGCACCTATACAGAAATCTAGCACTGAATCTGGGCTGTTGCTCAAGCCATGAATCAAATGAGATTACAGACATACACATTATATACCACATACACACATAAAATATATATAGTAAAACAAATTTTACTCTAGTAGCTCACCTTGACTAAACAATATGCTACTAAACAATATGCTAATGACTGCAACTTGGACCTCCATAAGGGTGCTTTGGGCAAAAACCTATAGAAAATGCCTCACTATTTTAACAAGTCATCTCTGCTAGCCAGGAGGCCCACTCAAGAGGTACTAATGGCACTGGGGGTACCAAGAGTGCAGCCATGCCCTGCACACCGCTGGAGTGTTTTACAGGAGTCCTACTTAGGAAGGTGGCACCAGCAGTGGAGCTGGCAGAGCCTCCCAGCTGCCTCCTCACACGGGTACTTAAGCGTCACCTGTTACCTGACACATCCAGGTGCTCCAGGTTGGGACACAGCGACACCACATCGAAGACCGCCTCGTTGGAGATGTTGTAACAGCCCGACACCTCCAGCCTCCTCAGCTCGGGGCAGCACTGCGCAATGGTGTAGAGTCCTCTGTCGGTGAGCCGCCTGCAGCCACTAACTACTACCGTCTCCAACATGAGACATACGTTGGGGGTGTCCTGACAGAGCCTCCGCGTCAGCACCTTCAGAGCCCTGTCGACGTTGATGGTCTCGCCCGTGAGGCGGATAGTCCTCCAGAGCCGCGGGTCCCAGGCAAGGTTGTACCAGCGGCGGCACACGCGGGCGCAGCGGCACAGCTGGTTGGTGGGCAGGAAGGAGAACACGTGGATCATGGCGTGGTCCGGCAGCCGGTCTACGTGGGCCTGCTCCTTCTGGTGCTTGGAGGCCAGGCGGATGAGCGGGTGCGTGAGGCGCGTGGGCGGCGGCGAGTGGACCATGGCCACGGTCTCTCCGGTGACGGAGGACGAGGAAGTGGAGGAGCCTCTGCCATTCTGGAAACTGTGGGAGTTCTGCGGGAATATTAAGGCTGGGCTGGGCGTGCTCAGCGTCCGCATGCTCAGGTCGGAATCTGGAAGGCAAAGCACAGGATTTCAGGGAATGGCACGTGGCATGGGAAGCGTTGCACTGGAGCGGGACGTCCTGCCAGCACCATTCACTAACGCAGCCTGATACACTTCGGGGTGTATTGGTTTTTCTCCTTTCCTTCCTTCCTTTTTCCTTTTTTTAAACAGTCATTCTTACCAGAGTGAGGGAGGACAAGTATATTCTAAGCAGTAAGTCAGAGTCTATTCTGAAAGCACCATTCACCCTCATGGTGGCTACAGGAGCACTGAGTGGCGCTCGTAGCTCTGCTATGACAGCAACCCCAGCAAAGGAAGGACTGGGGCTCCCAACTCAGCAGGTTAACTGAGAATGACTCCCTAAAACGGGGCTGGCTGCACCTCTGCAAACACTCTCAACAAGCACATGGACTAAAATGAACTTCAGTCAGACTGAAAGAACTGGCCCAGAGAAGCAAGTGGCAAAGACACAGCATGCCTGGAAGTTGTTTGCAGCGCTTCTGCGCCATGTTTGCATGATATTTTGACTACTGCTAATGGTTACTCCAAAAGCAGTCAACCCACAAAAGACGAAACTTAAAGGCTTCTACTACTAGGAAAGCTTGCTTTGAAGATCTAAAAAAAAAAAAAAAAATCTCTATGCTGCTCTTGCTGCCTAAGAGTCATTCCCACATTACCAAACCACCAGGAAACACAGCTCTTGCTTCCAGCTCTTCCAGCTGTTCCGCAAAACAGCACATAAAAGACTGGAAGAAAACTGGGATATAGTTTTGATAGGCAAGAAAATGCCATCGGCTGTACTTCTAGAGACCCAGAGGAACTTAGGCAATAACCTACACAAGATGCAGTCAGTGTAGATGAGACCAATGCCACAGCCTCACTCAACCATTCCGCCCTTGGGCTCTTAGTGCCTATCGTAACAGAAATCCTTTAGGAAGAAAAGCACCTTTGGAACATGAACATGGGAACCAAAATTAATTACCCGATAGAGTAACAAATAATATGAATGCAGTAACAATAACAGCTTTAAGGCAGTGAGATTTCCTCCATTTTGTGTCTACTCATGCTACTTTCGTGTTCAGACGGTTCAGGGAAGCATACAAAAACTCTCTCCCTAAAAAGCACTGGCTCCGCAACCACCGCAGCACAGGCGCTGGCTAAGCGGGGCACCCCCAGAACTGCATTCATCACACCCACCCAAAGACAGGGGTGGGCAGAGTTGGTAAGCCAAGTGTATTTTAAATAATTTTGACACATAAATTTCCCTATTGACTATTTCCACAGCACATCTGCAAGGCCGAGATGCACAACATTGCTTGAAAAAAAAAGAAAAGGTACCAAGTCCATTAACGTGCCCAAGATGACTAGTTCTGCTGAAGAGAGCTCACAGCCATTATGTCGAATAAAAAAGCTACAGCACACAGTTCCTTCCCTCTCCCTTCTCTGTATCCTGTTTCTCTGTGACAGAAACCCAGCATTTCAACAGGTGACAGGAAAATACATTTTCTTCAAGGCATCTAAGTCTCATCTATGGATGCTTGGATCTAACCCACGGATTTGCATAGTTTTGAGAACAGACTGTATCTTAATACAGAGTGGACTTTGCAGACATTCCTTTTCACATCTACATCTCTTAACATCCCAGTGGCAGTTACTGCAAACAATTGCATTTGGAAAGTATCTAGCATATTTTGGTATTGTAAAAATTAGATTTACAGCTGGACAGAAAGAAAAATCCCACCAGCATTAAACTCTTGCAGACAAGGAGGGACTCCAAAGGCCAGTTAGGCAACAGTCCCCTAGACTGGTTTCTGCAAGGACTTACCATCTCTTTGACCTTCCTCACATTACCACCAAAACCAAGGACAGTGCCTGAAGTTAAACATGTGCATAAAACGTGGCAGACTTGGAGCCTTTTACTCTTTTGTTCTTTTCTTGAGATTTTAAGAAGAGCATGCCTCTAATATAAAAGGGAATGCATTATTTAACACAAATTTTCAGTACTGGATATATCTCCCACTAATACATGTATTTTGTATGTGAATTTCTCTCCTTTTTGTTTACTTTTTCATTCAAGTGTTTTGCACAAGCCTGCACAAAAAGGGGAAGGAATACTCAAAACATCAAACGGTTGTTTCTGTACAGCTAAATACCTGAAAGAAAAACTGAAACCCAAAAGCATTAATTTGGTTTAAACATTTTTTATTACTGCAGGAATATGATTGTCTCCTTCATGACAGTCTCCCAGCATACCCTGAACACACACATTTCTAGACAGAAAAGCCTGACATCCTCGACAAACTTATTTTCACCTACTATCCATTGCTACTCAAAT
>NW_010576450.1:5821-19541 GCF_000705375.1 Tinamus guttatus | reverse complement strand
GTGGTGACACTGAAAATAAGAAAGAATAAAGACAAATGGAATAAACAGTGTCTTGGAGAAGTTAATTAAGAACACTCTGCAACTCCCTTTGAATGGTCAGTTCAAGAGAGAATATTATCCTAAGGAGATTACTGTGGGATTTGACAGATCAGAGGTCAAGGATTACATCAGATTGTAGGGAATTACATGAAACAAATTAAGAAGAGTATGTTTTTATCATTGCAAACAGTGAAACCACAGGGACAAATTCAAAAGTTATACATCACTGGATGCAAATTAAATCACCTTACATTAACTAAGGGACTCCTTTAGGACTTCTCAGATCAACAACTAACGGGATGTTTTGAGTGCTTATGCTGACACAAGAGGATGGAAGAAGACGTAAAGTCACAAAACAATAATTTGAATTATATAGTTGTGTGATTAGAAGTTGCGAGCTTCTCTAATCCCTGCTCACTCTTATTGAAATTCTGCTTCCTTTTATCTGACACCAATTTAGACCTCAATGCATCATTTGCTGTGATTATGGCTATAGAAATTTAATAGTATGGCTACATCAAGCATAATCTTGCACCTATATTTGGCACTGACATGTCAACAGGAAAATGTAAACATTCCTACGCTAGATTTAGTAGTTCCAGACAACAGCTCAGTGCATTTTGCAGAGCCAACCCAGGGCGCTAGGAAGCTACATACACCATACATACCACTACCCCCATAGAAATGCATAGCATAGAAAAGATTTCTCCCTTGTTTCCTATCTTGGAATGCCATTAAATTGCACTGCATGTTTTCCAAAATTCTGCCTAGCTTCTATAATTTCTTGCATCTACCTACTTCTAATGAAATTTTCCCATCCCTTGCACTGCTTTCACACAGGACCCTTCCCTTGCTGTCAAGAACAGCATGCCATGGTGGTTAAAGGCTCCAGCTCCTACAACCAGAGCTCAAAGCTCCTGTGCACTTCGAGAGTTTGAAAGTGCTTGGACAGCTTAAATCACCTTGAGAATAAGTGGGACCTGTGAGTGGCTGCTGCATTAAAACTACAAAGAAAAACGTACAAATATTCAACTTGCCAAGCGCCTGACTGAGCATAAGTTTGAGACATGAATGCTTGGATATTCCCAAAAGAGGGTATAACTCTCTGGAGAGTGAAGATCTACAGTACCATTTAGCCCATCTGAAATAAAAGCCCAGAGAAGAGCTAGGGTTGAGCTCTCCGATTTCTCTGTTAACGCAGACAAATCCCAGGTGGCCGCATTTTGAGTGTAATAACCCGGTTTTGTTGCAGAGCTGCGCAAAGGCCAGAAATAAAAGGCAAAACCGTCAATCACTCCCCATTCCTGACACCCCAACCTGTGTGTGAGCTGAGTGTGAGTGTCACAGTAATGTCTGGGGAGGAATCAGAGCCCTGCAGCCGTTTGGTGGGTGCCTGGTTTATCAGCTGCACCCAGCAATGCAGCAGTCACAGCTCTTGACTTGAGCTGCCAGGGTTCAGATTTCACAAGGTGGTGCCTCTAGTCAAATGCTGCAAATAAATTAGATTAGAAACTGCTGAAAGCATGCTTGTTCTGCTCTTGATTGTGCCTGGGAGTTCCAGCACATTAGCGAGGAGGTATTAACACAGTTTCTACCCTGAAAATTCAATTTCCAGTTGTACTCTGTCATGTTCTACAGGCAAAGTCTGCTTACAGGACATTTTACAGCCAAGCGAATCTCTAGAGAGCTTAAATTGTCTTTAACTTTCTCTCAGTGAGGCACGGTGCTGTGCTCAGGGTGGAAATAACTTCTTTTTTGCAGTAAGACCCAAAATCAAAGGAAGGGACCATGACCATGTGTTGCCTCCCCAAATAGAGCCACCAACTTCAACCAATGCCTTTGAGAGGCCAAAGCAAACACTGGTGAAAGCAGAGTCCAATTTAATTTAAATAGCATTAATACAAAACTCCAACCCACCCCCATGCAGCTCTTCACATCCAACTACAGGTGCTTAGCATTGGTTTGGATTAATGCTTAGAGAGAACACAAACCATCACGCTCACTGATTTTCTCCTAGCAAGTTTCTCCAGCAAGTAGCCAAAGAACTTTCATCCTACAAAGCATAAATCCTGTCAAAAAACATCCCACTTTACTTTTCACCAAAGTGTTACTTATTCTCCTGAGTGAGGAAATTCCCCAAAACCACTGTTGTAATTAGTCTGGGTTCACAGGACTTGGAAATGACATTATTTCCCCTCCACTATATAAAGCTTGAGCAGGGTAATGTGCGACTCTTTCCAAACTATGACACAGTGCTCATCTAAATAAAGTGAGAAATATCAACACTGCACATTACATAGAGCGTTTAATTTTCCTCTTCAGTATTGATTTTGCAAGGTTTTATTATGCTTTAATAAGTGAGACCAACCTCATAATCCTGCTTGATGGTAAATGATATTTAATAATGTAAAATCCATCCTAGATGCATGAACTTCTCACAACTCACTGACTTCAGAGGATACTCCAGAAAGCACCTGCAGGATCCTCACAGGATCAGGCCCACAGTGGCAAAATACTTATCATTTAAAATAATAATGCAATACAAAGAGGAGAAAAGATGCGAGCTACAAAGCAAACAGATTTAGCACAACACAGGTAAAAATAAATACACTTCACATATTATTACTAATAAATAATACTGTTCATACCAGATGCAACAGTCAGTGCAAGACAGTTGCACAGGACAAATAGCACCTCTGCTACTGCCCCAGTGTCAGTATCTTGGCTATATTCAGAGTATTCTCATGCCTTTTTGCCCACAAATATTTAAAGGTTACTGGATTTACGGTGCTTCTGTTTCTCCCTGATTCTCTCATTCCCATCTTTCAGCAACAAACTTGGTGGGAAAGCAAACCATAAAAGTACAGGAAGTAGAAGGGAAAAATAAACGTGAAGAAAAACACCTGGGCATAAAATTTGGCTAGTATAAGTATGCAGTAGATTTCAGGAACTATTTTGCCACAGTGCAACACAAAAGAAGATAATCATCATATGCAATACAGTTGCACAATAAAATACAATAACCAGGAAGACTTGCTTTGATAGAAAGACATTGTGATTTGCAATATACTGAACTAAGCAGAATATACTCAGATGTAATCATCCTCTAAGACGTTACTTCTGCAAAAGAAACTATGCAATTATTTACAAAGAATCGTAAATCTATAGTAAAAATCAGAAGTTAAATTACCCATGCATATGGTTTCTGTCAAAATAATTTTTAAAAACAAATCAAAGTGTGTAGATTTATTTCCCAGATTATAGTATACTGGGATTGGAGTTGTAAAAGCCCATCTATCTATCTATAACACAAAAATCTTTTAATTAAAACTTTTTAGTCAGTGCTTGGCCTGCACAGACAGAAGACAAATGAAGTCACTGTCCTTAACAGCTTGTACCTTTTAAAAGGAAATAATTTAAAATATTTTTTTTATATGGTCTAGTGTATCCCATTATTTAAAACACCTTTAATGAACAAAATGAGCAAAAAATAAAAATGAATCAGAACATTTCTGTTTGGAACCTCTTAAATTTTCTTGATGTAGTTCTTAATGGTTCATTCATTAAGAGATGAGAAATTTAAAATACGTACTCCCCAGATTTTACAGAATGAAAAAGTCTGAGGGACCTGCATATATATAAAAAAATAGGCTTTCATTTCAGGTAATGGAAAGACCACAGTTCCCTATCCTGCTTTCATGATGTGGGGACTCCCACAGCTGGTCCACAGCATTTGGCTGCTCCAAGGACTGGTTGGGTTCACGTTGCCAACTCACGTGTGGCACCTTAATGAACACACAGGCTGTGCTTCTCACGTCAGCGTGTCCAAACCAAGGGAATCTCCTTGGAAGGGTTACTGCTCACGGAGGTGGCTTTCCTGGCGCACAGAGGCAAGGCTGGAACCCTCCCCAGGGCAGAAATGCACCCAATGCTGCCAGAAGGGACTCGAGGGACTCTGCATCTTCTCACCAATGCCACTTTCCCTCATCCCAGTTATGTCCACATCAAGCTGTCAGTCAACCCTCCTTCACTTCCATGAGGATTCATCCCTTCCAAGACACTCTCTGCTTTTTCCCCATGTCGCCTTGACTAGTATACACCAAAATCCTCACCAGAAGGGAGCACAATCCACAAGCAGGAGAGCACAGCACTTGTAAACGTTCAAGGGAAGCTCCTCTAGGAGCTCACAGCAGTGAAATGTTCTCCAAAAAGCCACCCTGGACATAATAAACACATGTATATATTGGTCCATTCACTTATTAAAAGCTACAGTGTAAAACAACTGCAAATTCTTCCCTCACTTGTAAAATACAGAGGCAACATTTTATATTCTGGCCCACTAGGCACTATATACTAAGGCTTGAAATGATATATGGAACAAGCCAGGTGCAGAGCTACTACTTGGGTTTGGTCTTTAATGCCTAACAGGAAAATATATATTCAAAAAACAAAATTCAATTAAAAATATAAAATTTCACCCTGTTTATACTGTAGCATCTGTAGTAGGAATTAAGGAAGGAAACGGAAGCCTGCAGCCCACTTCCCTCACTAGCTCATAACTGAGTTTAGCTGCTGCATTAAAATACTATTTTCACCCTGCTAGTATGTCACAACACTTTGATTTATCTTTAAAAAAATCCAATGTTGGAATTACTGAAATTTAAAAGTGCATACATTTAAAATTGTGGAGAAATGGGGTTGTGCATGAGGCAAAGCTATTTCTATGTAGCGATTATGAAATTAACTTTTGTGCAGTTTCATTTCAGACTTAATCTTAATAAAAGCTGCTTGTTACATTAAAAAAATACAACTCAAGAGAATGATGACGAGCTAGGGAGAAGGCTGAACAGGGAATGGTTAAAGCCAAATCAGAGCTCATTTCATGCCAGTGGAAAATTGTCTCCAATCTCAGTGCATCGCACTTTTCACTTAAAGAAACCAGACTGCTCTCCCCATATAACTATGAAAGAATAAAGCTCATGTGGAAAGCTTTGTCCTGCCACCCAAAACGAACACGAAGTCTAAGTGCAAATGAGATCAGCTATTTATTTTCATTACCACATCCATTGTATCACGCTCTCTGTAAGATGATCTTAAAAGAAACAATTTGGTATCCATTTTATATTTATTGGTAGAGGATTAGCCAAAAAACACTTTGAACTGCTTTATAAAAACCAAGTGTTTAACACATGATATGTTCTTTTAAAAATATCTTTAAAAATATATATTGAATACTGATCTTGTCATCACAGTAACACTGAATCACTAGAAATCCTCCATAGTATGGCTGAACTGTTTTTTTTATGATTATTATTATTTTTATTACTATGCTATCCTTTTTAAAGTATTCTAGAATAAGTATACATAATCATTCTTGGTACATTCACTCCATGACTCTCTGGAGGCTTCATCAGAAATTTCACTGCATTTAATTTAAAATATAAATTTTTTCCAAAGTATTTGAATAAGTAATGAATATAAAAAAAATTCATCCTGCTTTATTAATGAAGTCATAAATTCAGGGTTTGAGTTAAGAGCAGCCTGTATTTATTGATCATGTTGCATTATGGACATGGTAGAAATTACTGAGCAGTTTCCTACTTCTGTCGATATTCTGAATTATTCAGAAAGTAATCTCAGTTTTACTTTTCATCCATGCTTATCCCTGTTAAAATATCATGCTGATGGCTATATATTAGATGTATGTAGAACACAAAGTGCACAGCAGTATAAAAGAAATGACTATACATAAAATCTTCATGTTTCATAATGCAAATGCTTCCAAAAATTTCTTTTCTGTATTAGATTGAAAGTTTCCTTTGATACTTCAAATTATTCCACCTATTCTTAGGCTAGAAAAATTATCCAGACCTCCCTAAAGGTGATAACAGTTCTCTACAACCCAAAGACAACAGTTACAGGTAGTATTTTAAGGGCAGATTAGTACCACGAGTTAACACATGCTCAACTGAAGGTTTTTTAGTAAAAGTCAAATGTTCATGAAAGTTAAGAGAAATGTAAAAGCACTATTTGTAAAAAAATTATGTAGTTAAATAAGATAAGCTACATTACTCTGCAAAGTGATGACCTTCTGGTGCATTTGTGGGAAATAGGAAGAGGTTTAATAAAAAAACCCTTCCTGAAAAGTATCTGTCCTTTAAAAAATGAAGGAGCTGGAATAGAAACTATAGGATATTCCTACCAAATCTGTGCACTAGATTATCAACTTGCATTCTCAAATCACTGACTGAAAACTATGTCATGATTTGGGAACGTTTAGAGTGTTCTGTCCCTTAATATTCACGTTCAATAGGCTCCTCAATCATATTGGGAACTGCAAGTTTCCTCCGTGACACCTTTATGGTTCTGCTCCCTGTAAGTCTTATTTGAGGAGGGTGAGGGTTCAGGAGACATTTCTTGTTTTCAGTGAACAATTTTTTTAGATCAACTTTAATTTGGAGTTCTTGAAGCTTTCCCTGAATTGCTTTTTTTTGTGTGCGAACCAGAACTAATATGTAGAATAAAATTTAAATTTGCATTTGCTCCATTTCAGCTGCTCACACCCTCTGAAATAATACTTTACTTAGTAACATAAGCCAAACTAGGGCACACTCTTAAAATGGTAAGCATATAGTCAGGTGATATAATATTTTAAATATAAAATTCATTAAGACTTGATTTAATACGTCTAAACATATGGACAAGTTAAAATCAGGACTTTTTTTTGGCATTATAGGGGACGCGCTACTCTAGAGAAGAAAAAATATAACGATCCTTGCAAATAATTAAGCACTGCAGTTCAATGTAATAATTTATTAATGAAGACAAAGTGTGCTCTCTCCAGAGCCCTGAGAGTGGGTTTTACGATGATGACACAGCCGATCTTTCCTTGTACCCGCGAACAACCATTTGTCTCCTTTAGCTACGGGCAAGATTTACCTCCTTTCTCTGGAAAATTTTGGTAGGGACTTTGCAGACCAACCGTCTGGTTTTAATGGGGCGAGAAAACACGTCTCAAAGAAAAAAGCAGGTCTTGATGAAAAAACAGAGAGTCTTCCCATTCTCTAATTTCAAGGAGGTCATGCACAAGCCCTGCATCTGAAAGATGGAAGTCGTGGTACATGGGAGAGACTGGAAACTCCATGGACAGTCACTGGAATGAGGAGCTTCCACTAACCGGTCTCAAACAACACAGCAACAACTCTTCTTTTTCCTCTACTTATTTAGATGGCTTCACTGGGGAGGAGAGAGATTGGCTCTTGAGGATGACAGTCACTGCAGCAAAAAGGGAAGAACTCCTTTCTTCTGATGTTCCATATATATTCGTTCACCAGAAATGATATGAATCTGTTCCGTAGTTCTACATAACACCAGCTCAGCACTAATAAAGCTTAATAGCTTTATTACTAAAATCCATTATCCCTAGAAACAAATTTACATTTAAAGCTTTACTTACTCATTATGTTGTGTTTTAGAAACTCATGTTTTTATTATTTAATGTGATTTGTAAGAGAATCCATAAGTGTGTACCACCTAATGGTAAATTAAGCAAATTAATTCTCAAATTCTAAACATTTTACAACATCCAAATATATTAAAACATTGCCTACCAAATCAGCTCGGTCCATATTTCTCACTTATTGGAACAAGTTTCTTCACTTTTGCATGAGAGAATTACTATAAGCAGAGCAGAACTTATTCATATACCCCAGCTAAATGTATTCGTATAAATATGTAATATTATTTGTAATTATTTCCCTTCCTGGATAAATTTAGCTACAGTTGCCATATATGATATAATGAACTAATATGGTTTCCCTGGGGCCAGGGAATTCTTGAAAATCCCTTTCATCTCTGTGATTGAGCACATCCAGCACATGGAATCTACAGAGCACAGTGCTCAGCTCGTCGTTTCCTTTGCAGTTGCACAGTTCCTGCAAAGTCCAGAGCAACAGAATCAGTTGCATTTTCTGAAGAGATGAGCCGTGGCGATATGAAACCAATTTCAGCACAGGCACACAAATATTTTTGACTAAGTGCTCAAGGAAACCAACTGGAATTCATGCTGGAAACTGGGTTTTCAAGATACAAAGCAGTCTACAGCTAAGGGAAATCATCTCTCCTAACATCTTAACCAAGGCAATTTCAGCATAGCCTTTTTACGACCCATTGCATTGCCAGTCTTCCTGGGAAAACGATACCTCCAGCCAGCAGATGCATGTCCCAGTTAAATGGCATTGTGATTGGTGTGTTGAAAAGGGTGACCAAGTTTCTTAATTAGTAGTTAGTTAAAATCGTCAGGACAAACCAAAGGATAGCTTCAAAAAGTTATCCAAAAAAGCAAAAGGAATCAAATTCCAAGCATAAAGATGTTCCTGAATAGCCTACAGGAAATCTGACTGTTTCCTTATGTTACATGCCACAATTACCAAAGAATTAAAAAAAAAAATAAAATGAGATAATAATAATAAACATCTCCACTTTCATGAAGCACTGGGGGAATGTTACTAAACTAGCAAAGCTGTTTATGAGGTCTCAGCTTTGAGGCCTGGAGATGCTGATGTAAAGTTCATGCTCTGGAGAGGAACACCAGGAAGGTGACAACAGGACCAGTGCTTTAGGGCCAGGGCTACCAGCCAAGGCCAGAGCCTTGTCCTGGAAACACAGCAAATGCACATTTAAATCTCAATTACAGTAGACCTATACCGGCCTATAAGGGGTTCAGAAAAGTGAAAGGCAAGTATTTTATTTTCTCTTGGGGAAGACCACATGATGAAGGAACAAGGTCCATTGCAACTATATCACCATATATGTATATATAGTATGCTGAGAACGGGGAGCAGAAATCACCAGAGCAGGATAACTAAAATAAAAAAGCATTATGGCCCAGCCAGTTGTTCAACAAGGGTTCCAGTGAGACACGTATGAGAGCCCACTTGGACTTGTAAGCTTCAAAGGAGCTCAACTCTTCAGAGAACCACCTTTAACTACAGCTCAATTTCTCAGTTTTGTCATCAGACATTAAAACGCTAGAAGTCCTAAAGGGTTCAAGTTGAATATCCACTTTCACAACACGTGAGCTTGGGGGTTCACATATACTAATTCCTATTAAAAACAATCCCATCCGTAGCCAGCAGCTGCTAGAAACCTGCAAGATGCCTTACTCACACAGAGCAGCTTGTGCTTCATTTTCCACAGTGGCAGTCACCAGGACATTCCACATTTCTTCTTTTGGGAGAAACCAATTTTGAGCACCAGGCCAAAGTTGTGGCTTGTGTTTTATTAACTACTTTTGCACCGAGCACATATCTGCCTTGCATTGCAATGTTCACTGTCACTAAAGAATACTGTTTAACAGGAAGGTTCTTTCCATCCCTACGGGATTATGTGCTCGGTGCAAAAGTAGTTAATATCTGCCTTGCATTGCAGTGTTCACTGTCAGTAAAGAATACTGCTTCACAGGAAGGTACTGTCCATCCCTATGGGAAGGAGGACGCTGTGAAAAAGACAGATCTTGCTTTTGACTATATGGTCTGGTCCTCACTGTGACACCAGGAAAGTGACTTAGCTGCTCCCTACTGATTTCCATGGGTTAAAGACCAAGGCTTTTACATATCCAGTACCACTTTAATAAACGATTTCTTTTCCCTCTCCATTTTAGCAAAGACCGTTGCTTTTCTTTCAGAGTTTAAGCCCAACATATATCTCATCTTTATAAATTTTACATAGACTGTAAAACACAGAGCTGCAACTCTATTTGAAATGAGCAAATGCAACAGTAGTTAAGATTCAAAGCACCTCTGCAGCACATATGGTCTGTGTACCCGGGCATGCATCACACAGCTGCTGAGTACTATTTCTTCTAACAAAACTTGCAAGTCTTTTCATTAGCTTGCAACTACCGTAACCAGCCCTTTGAGCCTTCCCATCTATTGTATGGCCTCTTATGTTTAAAAAAAATGAGTCCATCAATTGAAAAAAAAGAATCTAAGCTACCCTTAAATGTCTACTAACAAATATATACATCACAGTTGATAATAACCTCACCTATTAAAAGCCAATCTTTACAAATCTACCAGTTCATATCTCAGCACTCTTATTTCACCATGGCTTTTATAATATCAATTGAAAGGTTTAGGAGTGGGCATAAAGAAACAGCACGCAAGAGCCAAAGATGAATTATGCATGGCAAAGTTAGAGATTGGCTTGAAATTTTTATGAAAGTTTCCAATGTGACCTTCTCAGGAAATAGAAAAGTAGCCATAACAAACCCGAGACATTTCTTTCCCCATTTCCTGAGGGATTCACCAGATTGAATCCCTTGTATGAAATGCTTATTATGGTTGTGTATGCTAAACATTGAAGGTTCAGTAAACTCTTCTTCTAAAACAGTTTAATATGAGCTAAATCAAGTAATGCATTCCAGCTTTATTCCACTTAAGTAATGAATGCTATCCAATTTAACTTCATTGTGCTGCAGCCACAGGTAAGAATCCTTACTTTATTTCAAGTGTTGCAGCAAATGTTTCCTTCAGTGCAACTGACTTCAGAAAAATAAGAATGTTGATTCGACTCCTGTCTGAATTCCTATTTATCTATTGTTTGTACTTGACAAATTTCTGGATCTTAGCAGATCCAGATACACACACACGAAAGGCTTTATGGAACCAAGAAAAAAAGGGCTCAACAAATTTCATGCTCATTAATAGATGTATTTTTCTAGTAACTTTCACATATATCTTCATCTTCTCGGGCAGCCTCCGAGTTTTGAAAAGGCCATTTGCCCTACCATCAAGTGAAACACTGCAAATAATCCTCCTCTTAAGTTTTTTGTTTATTTGCCTGCTTATTTATCAGAGAAGCCAAGCAGGAGAGAGTCACCCACAATAAAGAATCACTTTGGGACTTCAAGAGGAGAATTTTTTAACATCTTTTTATCCCTATTACAAATTTTTACACATCATTTGCTGAGTAAAATGCAGACCTCCTCACCAAAGTTCCTTTGGGAACCTGTGAGGTTGGAGAGGTTTCATGTGAGAGAATTACAGTAAAAACCCTATCAAATCTATGGGCGTGCTGATTACTTGGGTAAGTAAATTAAGCAGCATAATCCTCTATTATACTAACGAACATGAATAATTTAAGCAGGTCCTAAAAGATAAGTATAGAACTACCATTTGAAACTAAAGTAAGTTCTCATACTTCAACATTTTAGTTAAGTGTGACCAAAAACATATATTTGAAAGATCTGGTAAGTAAACTTCAAGAGCAAGTTAAACTTGAATTACTGACTTAGTGGGTGAGATACTAATCTCTTATTATTAAAAAAAAAAAAAAAAAAGTAACTCTATGCAGGATCAATCTTCTTGTCCTGCATTCTACCTCTTCTGCAATAATTTTCTGTCATGCACAGATAGGCTCTTATCTAGCCCTTACCTAAGTCAATAACAGGGTTTTTGCTTGTTTATTTTTTAATACCAGCTGCATTGGGTATTTACAGGGAAGGAAACATAAAAGGATTAAAATTATGACCTGTTAAAATTGATTTATAAAAGGGTTTTTTTTTCTCTTCTTATGTCAAGTGAAGAATTGGTCTTTCAGCTAAGGCTGCGTGAAAAACTGATTTGTCAAGGTCAGTCTGACCAAAAAATTGAAAATTACCTAGTTCAATTAAAAAAATTACAATGACTTCCGTGGCTGTTTGTTCTTCCTTCACGGACATGGAAAAAGAGTATTTCTGAAAAGCTTAGTGGTGAGACACAGTGAAAATGAAAGGCTGAAGCAGATGCCACAACCAAAGGGAAGGAGGAACAGCAGCATCTTTGCACATCTCTCAAACCCTGCTCAGGCTCCAGGCACTTGCTCCAAACGTGGTAGCTGGGCTCAATTTTATGTTCTGTGTTAGAGGAAGTCTAATGATACCTGGTAGTCTCACAGCACTGCTGCAATCAGTGCACTCCTTAGAACTGAAGACACCAAAACAATCCACTTGAAAGAGTATTTCCTAGGACCTAGAGCAACTGAGAAAAGTAGTTTCCACTCATTTCACTCAAAGAAAAATAGCATGGGCAAGGCCAGTTATATTTACAATTACTGCTAGTATGAATTAGATGGGAAAAAGCCATGTACAAGATTCACACGCAGACAAACATAAGCTGAAGTCCTTGGACCCAACTCAAGCCTTGCAGGCAGCCAAAGCAAGGACGAAGCAGGTGTTAAACACGACCATGTAGAAAAGCTGTCAAGTGCTTGTTGGCAGCTCTGGCTTTAATTTGCAGGTATCTTTCTCAGGCCTCATTTCTTGGGATCTTTTCCCTTTGGCAGAGGGGACAGGACATCTGTTTTTCTTTGTTTGAGGTCAGGAGGACTGCAAGAACTAGGTTATGGCCTATAAAGTAATCCCTGGGTGCATACTTGTATTACAGTAAGTTACAAGAGAAGAGCAGTGTTTCTGCAGCAGGATTTTACACCAGTGCAACCTCATTACTGTAGGGCCAAAGGAATTAAACTGTTGTCTGTTCAGGAATTAGGGATACTCCAGGGTCCAAAAACTCTGTCCTTGGGCAGGGGCATTGCCTTTTTTCACTCCAGTATAACACCTTTTGGTGCTGCTGATGTATTGAGTGTTTTACACCAAGAAGTTGGTGGCAAAGCAATACACTGAGATCAGGAGCTGAAAGAAAGCAGATAGATCATGAACAGTCTAGGGAAAAAAAAAAACCACAAGTATATCTAATTTATTTGCAGTTTGCTATGGACAAGGATACTCTTATGCTGCCCACTGAAAAATAAGTGTCCGGACATACCTTGGATGTCTGGAATCACTACGGTTTGAGGAGCACACACCTAGGCATAGCCTTCCCAGGTGAGTAGACAGCGACTACCAGTGTTTAAGAGTAGAGCAAAGATAACAGTAAATAATATATCTTACTTTAAGGGGCTAGAATTTAACAGCTAGACACTGCTGAGCCTTGCATCTACGCAGTGTGCTAATAAGAAGTGACTTGCAGTGCTACAACCGACCCATTAGATCCTTTCTTACCCAAGACAAGCTGTAGTAGGTGAGAAGTGTCTGCTAATGGCTGGGGTGTCCAGGGAGTCCTCTGCTGCTCAGCCTTCTCCTCGCCTTGCTAGCAAATATGCTCACTTAAAACATGACAAGTAACTCCTGCTCTAAACTGTCTTGCTAAGTGCGAGTGTGCAGTATTTTTATTCCCAAAACTACACGTGCTGAAGCTGAACGATCCCCTGCAGTAAACATCAGCTAAGCAAACCCTCAGAATCTGCTTCCTTAGCTCCTGTGCAACTTAAGCTAGAAGAAATTCTTTAATTGACCTCTCTAACCTGTCTTTGAGAAAGCTGGTAAGGACTGTGAAGGCAAAAATGATTAGGCAACAGCAGCTTACACTTCTTACCAAAAAGGCTTAGAAGCTATTAAGAGATTTCAGGTGAAAGCAGAGCAGAGAATGCCACAGAAGGGATTTTAACAGGGAAAACCACCACAGCCCAGCATTCCCAAAGCACCAAAGTTATGGGAAATGCTCATCGCAGCCATGCGGTGCTCCAAGGATGCACACACAGGAGTCTACTCTTTCACACCCTACCCAGCTTGGGTCTCCCAGTCACCACGGCACATTCCCTGTGCTGACTCCAGGCCCCCAACACGGTCTTTCCCTTTCCC
>NW_010576448.1:299400-316982 GCF_000705375.1 Tinamus guttatus | reverse complement strand
TGCGGGAAGGAAGGGACACGCGCGCCTGAGCCGGCAGCGGTGCCGACGCGACGCAGCTGGAGCGCCCGTCGCGCTCGCGGCCAGCACGGCGCCCTGCTGCGCGGCACCGCTCCCGTCTCGCCCCCACGCGTGCCCAAAGAAACTCGAAGCTTGGACAGAGCTTCCCTCCCGCTAGCCCTCTCTCCCGGCAAGGCGAGTGCCAGTGAGAGGGAAAACGGAGGACACGCCAGCAGGTTTCCAGGGAATGCGGCTGCTCTGAAACCTGCCTGCTGCCTGCCAGGGTGCTGGAAGCACTAACGGGTGACTGAGATGGTTTGATCCGGCATCCCTGGGGCAGGAATTGCAGCCATGGTGCAGCCTGGGCTCCCGCACCCTCCCGGAGCCCGCGGGTGCCGGCGCCGCAGGGCGCTCGGGCTCCGTCGCGCGCAGCCGCGTCCTCACCATCAGGAAGGCCGAGTACACCACCCTGCGGGCCGTCGGGATGATCTGCCCTCCGCCCCGGTGCAGGGGCTCCTGAGCAATCACGGCATCCAGGATCTTAAACTTCACATTGCGGATCACTGGGGAGGGGAAGAAATGACAGCAAGTGACCAGAGGGGGATGTTCTCCACCCTCTTAGCACCAGCCGGGCATCTCCAGAGACCTGAGCACACTGTAAAACCTGAGAGCCACCAGGGAAGGTTCCTAAAACGAGGCCAAAAAGGACAAAGGTGACCATGTCCAAACCCTGCCCACCCACCCTGGAGAGGTGATTTATAGCACTTCATCCTCCAGGTGCTCAGAGCTCTGGCAGGAGCAGAGCCAGAGACCTTCTTTGCACATAGACACTAAGTGCCGTGGCCTGGGTGGCACCGGCGTCGGGGAGAGAGGGGGAGTTTATCACCTCCCTCGTCACCCATCGCCAGACCTGTCCCCAGCTCTCTGCTGTGCAAGGACAACCGCTCGCGGAGGGACGTGGTGCTTGGAGCCAGCCCTGCACCAGCCAAATCCCGAAGGTTCTTATGGAGGGCAAAATTCATCGTTTTGATCAGCTTCATTCCTACAGGCCCCACTTACATTCATCACAGAGGGGCCCTTCTCTGGTTCCCCACTGAAATCCTTGTACAATGCTGTCCTTCACGGAGCCCAGCAGCGACTTGTCCACCTACAGACACACAGACAGACAGAGACTTCCGAGACTGCATGTGGACTGCCAGGAATCAACAGGCAGAGCCCACTGTTTCAGAGGCACTTCCTAGAAGAGCAGCTCTGTCCCCCTCTACCCCACGCTGACTGTTACTCCCTGTTGCAGCTCAGGAGCATCATCTTCAGTTTGGCATCTAGAGCTATAAATGTAGAGTCTGGATTTTGTTAATGCTTAAGGCCATTTTGTTGCCAGCTTTGAAGACTTTAAGTCAAACAGCAGGAACTCACAAAAATCACAGGCAATTTACTCACCAGGGCATGACTGCATCACAGAAAATACAACAAGTCAGAGCTAGCAAACCAGTAAACACTGCACCCACACGGGGACCTTGCTAGCAGGTCCACAAAGGAGCTGCAGACACCGCAGCACTAACACGTCCCGCTGAACCCCAACCCAGCGCCCACATCTCACCTCGGAGGGCAACGTGTCATCGACCAGGATGTTTGGGCCGGTTGCATCAGGCCCGAATGCCCAGATGGAACGAGCAGCCAGCAAATCCCAATCGTATTTGGTCTGGAAGAATTCACCCAGCTTCTTTCTGATGGAATAAGGAAGAAACTTTAGAAAACAAATATTCCACCTGCACTAACAACATATTTATGACCCTGTTCCCTGCAGGCATAAAAGGGACTCAGCTTTTTATCTCAAGCACCTTGTTTATTGAGGCAAAGATGCTCATGGATTAGCTGGAGTCAACACTGGGACAAAAATCCCTGCCTAGAGGCTGCTGTTTAATACCATGTGCCTCAGATCTCCAGGGCTGCCTATCTTCCCATTGTTTGCTCCAAGAAGGATTCCTGCTTTCCCCTAGTTACTCCTACCTGTTCCATGTTATCTGCACCACTTCATTCTCGATGTCCTCAGCGAGTCCCTTCTCCAGAGGCTCAGCAATCATCGTGATCTTGTTCCTGAGAGGTGAAAGGGTCACAATTATGCCACAGAGTTATGGCAATGGGATAACTGGAGGACCTCGGGGATTGCTCGCTGCCTAGGACGTGGCTGGGGAGGTTTGTGCTCTCGGGTGCTGCCGTCAGGCTGTAGAGCTGGAACCCGCGCGTTTGCAGCCCTGCTCCTCAGGACCGTTCTCCCAAATCCGCCCGTCTCCAGAATGGGATCCGGAAGGGCCAGGACTGCTCCCTCCCTCCTGCCAGGCACCCAGCTGCAGAAGGAAGCAGAGCCAGGCCCGACCAGGCCAGGGACCAGGTCAGTGTCCCCCTGTCACCAGCAGGACCAGGTGTGTCAGACATTGCCTCAAACCCCACCAACACACGGGAAGTGCCCCCAGATCAGGTCGCCTCTGCATGCCCAACAGTTCAAACTTTTCCTCTTCCCAGAAGTAATGTTTCCAGCCACAGGGAGAGTGCACCACAGTAAAGCAGTGCAAGAAAAATCAGAAACCACAGTGGAATCCAGGAAAGCTCTGCTCAGGATAACATGACAGACAACGAGTGCCAGGAAAATTCCGGCATAAAAACACGCCGGGCTCACAGATCTTATTCTGTGAACATTTCCTGTGTTATCTCCCAGATCTCCCTCCTTCAACTATGTCCATCTCATAATGCACTGGCGGAGAAGGACGACAGGACCAAGCAGTAAGGCCAGAAAGAGCAAATCTATTCCAAGACTGAGAATGTGCAAGAAAATGGATTTGGGGAATAATGAAGGCAGCAGTTGGCTCTTTGGCAACTCTTCTGGCCCTAGGATATATTTCTTAGTCTCAGAAACACCAGACAAGTGCTGAGAAGGTCACAATTTACTGCAAAATTTAGTTAAAAGAAGAGACAGAGAGATATGAATCTCTCTGTTTCCTCTGTTTTGAGAAATACTAGGAAGTGCAGAAACATCCTCGGGACTGAGTGTGTTATGGAAGGGTTTAACAGAGCTGCTGCAGTGGAAGGCTGCAAACCTTGGACCCCTGCCACTTTCATGGGCAACAGCTGCTCGAGCAGACCCCTTGGAGGCAGCAAAATTTCGTCTCCAGCAGCCCCCTCCATCTGCCTCGTCTCAGGCTCTCCCGGGTTGCCAAGAGTTCTTACTTCTTATTCGGTGTCTCGGCAAAGCACTTCAGGGAGGACGTTTCCACCACCGTCTCGCAGAACGTCACAACCGGATCAGCAACCTGCAAGAGCAGCAACAGGGTTGCAGGGGGCTTTGTACTACACAGGTTCCAGCAATACTTTGCTGGGCCAAGGAGACTAGCTGAAATCTTTCAACACCTGCAGGAAAAACCTGGCTCCTCTGCCAGACTTTGAGTTGGTGTTTCACATGCACCACTGAAGCCTGCACAGGCAGCTGTAGCAACTCTGTCACCCAAACAAGAGAGAGAAACTTTAAAGCTGAGCAGAGTTGTCTATCCACAGACATCCCTCAGCAGAGACATCTCTTCTTTCCTGATCGGGAAATATATTGATCTCCATTGATGTTGGCCATGCGATGGCTGGAGTAAAGGAAAGGGCTGGGACACGCTCACCCGCTGCTCTCCATGGCAATTTTAGGCTACATGGTCCAATACAACTAGGCTGTAAGAGCAACTTTTGTAGATGGACGGAGCTTTTGTTTTTAAGGAAAGGTGACAAAGCCCATGCTGAGGAGCAAGGGGCGCTGCGTGCAGCAGGAGGGCAGACCTGGCAGTGATGAGAATACCTCAGCTCCAGGTACTGGAGCTTACCTTCTCCAGGCCCGTCACACAACCTCAAACCCACCAACCAACCTCCTGCACGAGAAAAGCTGGCTGCCACCTCAGCATGGGGCAAGGCATGGCCAAGGCATGAGAAGGCACCTGAAGCTACAGCCACAGAAGTCTCTAGCAACTCACAAGCAGCTGCAGGGAGCTCATTGCAATGAACCCGTCAAGCTCCCTCCTCCTGAACTGGAGAGGGACCAGAAGACGACAGAAACTCTACATTTTGCTAGGTTTATTACTGCACCCCTCTGACTAATGGGGACAAAACTACAGGGGATGATCTCCCTCTTTCATTTCCTCACCTTGATATCAATCTCTGAATACATCTTGCGCAGATCATGCATCACACAGTCCAGATAGAGCTCCCCCGTCCCCAAGATCACGTGTTCCCCAGACTCTTCCACCTGAAAAACAAGAGCAGGGTTTAACTTGCAGCAAACTCATGCTGAATTGACCACCAGCCTTTTCTAGCAGAAAGTGCTCGTGTGCTCTGCAGAAAGCTGCCTCCATGGCACAGCAAGGCATGTGCATTTTTGCTTGATTTACAGCATTCTGCTCTTTCCACCTGGTTTACGAGATCAGCTGCAGCCGCATGAGAAAACCCACAAGAGCAAAATAACCCACAGTGAAAAAAACAGTTTGTCTTTCAAGATCAGCCTACAAAGCAGCCCAAAGCACGGCCTGCAAACAGCCCAAAGTCCAGAAGTACCTTAGTAGTAAGCGATGGGTAACTCTTGTTGACTTTGCGGAGACCATCTAACATTTTGGGCAGCTCAGAGGGATTGACTGGCTCCACAGCGATTTTGATGACAGACGTGGTATTGAACTTCAGAGGACGGAAGATCTGAGCCTGAAACCAGACAAGAACAGAGACTTGAATCTCTGCATCATGAGATGGATGCTGGAATTGGACAAAGCACTTGGATAATCTCCTATTAGTGGCTGTTGTGCCCTGGCATCTTGTCATAGAGTCGTTGGCTTTTTTTTAACGCTGCCACCAGAGCTTTGAAGATGCCCCCCATGGCCTTGCCTCCCTGCCCCGCCGAGGGAGCCGCGCCGAACTCGGTACCTCCTCGTTTCCTCGCGGCTCCGTCACGGTTGCCGTCTTCACGATGGGCTGGTCCACTCCTTCGATGAGCACCCAACCGAGATCCAGAGCCGTCCCACAGTGCAGATCTGGGAATCCTCCTCATCCTCCAGGGTGTAGTTTTCTCCAAGGACCTTCACAGGCTGCCCAGCATGGATGGTGCCACTGAGCACTCTGCCAAAGGCGTGGAACTGAACGCCGTCGTCTGTGCTGTACATCTTTGTGGTGTGACACATCAGTGGACCCTTCCCGCAAAACAGAGAGAGAAATAAGCCTTTTCTAACATAAACAGACAAGCAGCAGACACAGACCTAAAAGGACTCATGGAGAGAAAGTGATTAATGGGCTGAAACATCAAAAGAAGTATTCCTAAGCCCATAATTTTCCTGGGTGACAAGCTTTATTTCCTCCTTCTTCATACCAAGCCCCTTGGAATGGCCTTGGTACACTTTTCTGGTGCTCTACCCCTACTCTTGTGGAACAATAAATAGCAGTGAGGACAAGGCCACAACTTAGGTGGAGTATGTACAAGGAAAAGCATGATCTGCAGTCGATCATGCCCCTGCAGGGCACAACAGCTGAGCTGCTGCAGGTTGCAGCCTTCAGCCCCAAAAGGTCACTCTACAGCTAGTGATGTAGTGACAATAACCACTGTTAAGGTTTCATGGAGATACTCCCAACTCAGAAAGTCACGGACAGGTTCTTCGTTAGGCAGATCGTTGGTACAGGTGGCTCTGGGCAACTCTGAATGCCAACTCCATGCAAGGCATGTTGGAAGAGGACAGTTTAGTGAGGCTGCTTTAATAGAAAAGAGCCTGGCTAACTCTTGAGGCTATTTTTGTCAGCAGAGTTCAGATCAGTTTTCTCAGTTTGGAAAGAGATCCCAACTTCACAAAAAAGGGACAAAAAGGCAGCAAAAATCACAAAAATCACCCTGCAGGTCCCATGCGCTCTGGAGGCCTGACCTAGTCTCTGCTCTTCGCTGAGCAGTCACACAGTTCTCTCCCAAGGGCTGCCCTGGCAGGCAGCTGAAGTTTCTCAGAGTGAAGAGATTTGTTTCAGTATCGGATGAGAGGTTTCGAGATGCTGGAGGTCAAATCTGGGCAGTTGCCTGCCTAAGAGGCAGCAGCCCTGTCAAGGCTATGAAAGGAGGGGACATTTGCTACACTTTTGAAGATTTAAAGCAAAGAAAAAAATGTTTCCTTACATCAGGGTCGCAGTCGCTCATGGCCTCCCCCAGATCGGAGTCAACGCCGCCCGTGTAGGTGTGCTCGATTTTGGTCTTGGCCCCCACTTTGGGGGAAGGGATGTGTTGCACACACATGTCCACAAAGCCTGGAAAAGCAGCGTCTCATGAGAACGTGGTTAGGCAGAAGACTTCAGGGTACAGAAAAGAAAGAGGCTCCAAGGAAGACAAGCCTTCTGGCAGTGCACATGTGGCCATGGGGAGACACAACCAGCGTCTCGAGGTCTCCTCTGGGGACACGGTTTGTATTTTATGTTTAGAAATGCAAGAGTTGAGACAAGATCTTTGCAAGTGCAAGCAGGCACTCCACAGCTGCAGTACAGCACATAACTCTGTCTTAGCTATCAGGATGACTGTGCAAGAGAAGAGAAACAGCATTTACCTGTGAATTCCCCGAAGAACTTCTTGCAGACAAGCCGCAGGAGGGGTCGAATGTTCAGTTTCAGCTCCTCTTTGGTCAGGTGGATGCCAAGTTCATCCAGAGTCCTGGGCAGGGTCGTGTCCACATCCCCAACCACCTGCAAGAGAGCAAGCACTGCTGGCACCTTTGCCGGGGACACCCACGATGTCGACTCCCAGGCGCAGCCTCACACCCCAGCCTGGTTCTGGGCTCCCTCTGCTTACATGGGAACTGCCTGTTGGGTAAAATAGTCACTTAGCTGATCCCAGAGCATGTGACAAAACCACAGCAAAGGAAGTTCTATTTATTAGCTGTGCAAACCCAAGTGTGAATGTGTAAGGAACAACTGTGAGGAGTTGCCCAAGGATTCTCTGCACCTTCAGTTGGAGAAACCCATGAAGATCACAGTACATAAGGGAGAGTCCTGCAGACGCCACCACCATCTAGTGTTCAGTCCCAGAAGCTCAGGGCCAGAACAGCAGCAAGGAGAGGGACCCACCACATACCTGAGCCAGGATCTTGTAAAGGGGCTCAAGGATGAACTCCACAAAACTGCGCTGGGAACTGCTGGTCGGGGCCTTTTTCGTGAACTTCCGACTGTAGGGAGATAAAACGAGAGCCTTGGGGGACAAGCTGGCGAGCACCCCAGCTGCCAGCATGCTGGCACAGCCTCTGCTCTCCTCAGCTTCTCTTGTCCTCCCTCCCAGTCTCCCTGGGAAATGCTCATGGACACAGGAGTCACTCTTACTCCAAGCAAAGACCAAGAGAGACTTTCTGCTCCCGCTTATGGGTTCAGAACAACCAGAGTCCGACAAGCAGGAAGCCTGACTCAACTCTCCCCAGCTACTCCTTTATCATAGGATCACCGGATAATCCACGTTGGAAGGGATCTTGGGAGGTCATCCAGTCCATGTTCAGAGAGCAGGGAAAGGAAAACCTAACAGACATTCAAATGAGTTTCTTACGTCTTCGGGTTGAAGTAGATGTCACCCCAAAGCCGCTTTGCAAACTCCTGGTAATTGATATCACCTAAGAGGAAAAAGCAAAGAACAAAAATCTCTGACATCACTAATAAAATGCATTTCTCCCATAAAATGAAAAAGCAATAGTTTCCAATAAAACAACCACAAAGATTCAATGCAATGAGCCAGTGCTGGTGGGTAGAACGAGGCAGCTCCAGAGGGTACTTTGCCCCACTCCTGAACAAATATCTGAACCCTGATCTGGGAAGACCATCCAGGGAGGAGGCTTGAAAACAATCCACTGAGGATGGCACCAGCAGCCCATGTCAACACGGGTTTGACCACTTGCTTCTCAGGAGCGTTTCAACCATCTCAGCTACACAAAAGGTTACGGGTGAGAACAGCTGGCTGGCCTGGCTCCACGCTGCAGGAATCCTGCTGCATCTGCTTTCTCTTCCAAACATTTTTACACTTCCAAAAGCTAATGCCAAGGTGCTGGGCTGGCTCCACCCTCTGCCCTGCAGCTCTATCACGTGCATTTTCTGCCTTGCTGAACATCTCTGGGTTCTCTTCTCTTTTTTAGCTGATGCACAAAGTCCACAGCCAAATACCCAAGTGCTGAAGAACAGGGTAATGTTGGACTGTCACGGTGGATTTACAGTAGGACAGCAGTGATAATCTAGCGCAGTTTTCAAACAAGCTTTTGCTGTGGGGATACATACAAGCATAAGAAATTTCATGGTGGCTGTGGTTTTGACAGTTCAATGACTATAACTTATGTTAGCTGGAGCTTCTTATAAAATCCCTGCTGGCCACAGCCAAATATCGCTGATTTAAAGTACCCATTCAGCCCACGTCTCCCAGAAAGGATGAAATCTCCTACTGACTGTGCCCGTGTGCACTCCCTGAAAGGAGAATCAGTTTAGAAGGTAACGAGTGAATTCTGTGGTGTCAGGGAAGTCATTTATTCCTCCAAACTCATGAGGGCACATGATATTCTGGCACACCAGCCCCTGACCTCTCCAGCTTCTTCCACCCTGAGGCCAACTGCTTTGCAAGAGCGAGGCCAGCTGCTTTAAAATATCCTTCTCCTCTGCTCTCTGCTCCTGCAGTTCACCCAAAATTCCCAGGGTGAGAAAATTCTTCAAAATCTTAGCTGCCCGGCCGGGTAACGCAAGCAAAATGCCCACTTGTACACGTGGCACATTGCCCTGGGTTGGCAGCTGGGGAGGACAGAATTAAATCAAAGCCAGAAAAAGACAGTTTCTTAAAAAAGACTAAAGGGCAAGAGTGCAAAACCTCATGGGCCAAGCTTGTGCCCGGCTGCAGCTGTGCCTCAGACTCCGGAGACTTTTATGAAAAGGAACTTAACTGCTTCACTTCAGAGCTGTTCTGGTAGGGAGGCAGGGTGTGATCAACAAATCTGCCTTCCTTTGTCATCACAGGGTTCATTTTTTCTGCTTAAGGATACATACAAGGCACTGGCTTTTGACTTGGGAAATATTTATCAGGAGAAACTATCTAGCTAAAAACAAGTTAGAATCGGATCGCTGCTTTCTACTGGCATGGAAAAAACTGCAATAAAGTCATCTGGACTGAGATTTGCAGTAGCTCTCAATTCCCAGAAGTTCAGGAATGCACATGTTGGCCATACAAGAGCAATGAAAAGCTGAAGCTGAACCCCTTAGAAAGTCTCAACAAAAATAAAGTGTTAGGAAATGAAATGTTAAAACTGTACAAGGTTTCTGGATAATCCTCACCATATGTGTCTGCATAAATCTTTGCAAAAGATCCCAGCGTGAAGCAGATGCTGTACTGTGAACTGGAGAAACACACGTTTCCCAGAAGGGGAGACAGGACCAGGTTTTCATCGGTGGAATACATGCTGAGGGAAGACAGATTTTAGACATAGGAAAAAATATCAATGTTACGAACCAAGACAGACACCTAAATCTACTCCCCACACCAAACAGTAGCGTGTGATAGGGGAGGATTCTGCACTGCCAAACAGCAGCTGAAAAATGATTGCAACGTGCTTGGCTGTCAGAATTTCAGGATCATTTTTGTTACCACAAATTACAAAGAAATATTCACAGATCTAGAACTAACAGGTCACCAGCAGCAGTGCTTTGTATTGTTAGGTAGGGGTTGTTTTCCCTCTAAAAAGAGGGAGCAAAGTCAGTCAACTAAGGGAAAAGACAATGCAAGGCAAATAAGGCACAGATAGAATGGAAGTGATTTTAATGAGTTCACAAGCATGCTAGACAGGATAAATTATCATGCTCTGAACTGCATGATGCCAGTAGCAACGGAACAGAGACATGCAAGTGAAGTCGTGTGCAAATTCAGATCTGGGGTTATACAGGTTACAACACACTCGCAGACAGACTGAGGGGAAGACTGCTATTAAAAAATGACCTGACTGGCAAAGGCACCCCAGAAACAAGGACAGGAAAATAACGGTTGTATTTCACTGTCAAGGTTAGAGATTTCCCTCAGTTTTGGAGGGTAGTCTTGCAGGAAGGTTTCACCAAAGCAATGCTATGGTATATATTTAGGGACAGACAGATTCCCATTTATTTCTTAAAATCTTTTAGGAAATTTGACAAATCTCAGCCTATGGCATGGGACACAGAGAGCACAAAAGTTCCCCCCACCAAGTCCTGTGGCCACTCTCTGTATTGACTGTGGGGAAAAGAAAATTATTCCAGGCAGAAGTCACAAGCGAAGAGACAATATTTTCTTAAACATTAAATTATCTGAGATAAATTTTCAGTGGTTCTGCCTGCTCCATTTTCTATGATTCAACATATCAAGAGTTAAGCTTGTGATTTTAGCAGCCGCAAAGAAAAGCGCCTGGGCTGGAACGAGGACAAGGGGCAGCAGTGACACACGAGCCCTGTACCTGATGAGCCCGTTCACTTCGTCCACGATGTGTCGCAGTTTGTAGTAGGCGTCCGTGGGGGGCAGCTTGAGCTCCAGGATGAGGCGGTCGATCTTGTTGATGCACACGGTGACCGCCAGCCTCTCCTGCACCGCGTGCTTGATGAGCCGCTCCGTGTTGAGCATCACCTGGGGGCGAGGAGCACAGGCACCTCCAGGCACAGCCTCCCCAAAGGGCTCTCCAGGGAAGCAGCGACCCTCACGCACAGGGCTGCAGCCCGCAGCAGAGCCCGCGCTCCGCCAGCGGCGACCAGCTCATCTTGTCAAACGGAGCAGCAGGTGCTAAGGCAACCACATTTCTTGAATTCTACCCCTTGGACATCTCTGATATAAATAATCTGCTCGCTTTTAGGAGATGCAAAGGAGTTAGATAATCAGCCTACGGTTCACATGCATCGTGTCAGATCTGGAAGCAGAAGCCAGGCGCCCGACTCTCTGCTTTGGTGGGAAAGCGCTCTCGCTTTTCAGACCGTCCTCCAAAAACCCTTCACAGAAAGCTGAGCCCATCCCGTGCCTTCACCACAAAGCAGGATCAAAGAATTCAACCTACGACACTTGGAAATTAACCCTGCCACTGACTCACCCCTTCAGCTGCATCAATGAAAAGCACGACGCCGTCCGAAATACGAAGGCCGGCTGTGACCTCATCCGAAAAGTTGACGTGGCCTTCAGAAAGAAACCAGAGGAGAGGGGCAGAGTGAGCAGAGCCCTGATAGCAGCAGCACAGAAGGAGAAAGTGCCTCCTGCTCTGTAGCTTGCCATGCAACTAGCTGCCATGCAGCGAGGCCGGGCACAGGCCACTCTGCTCCCCCAGCAGCAGCAGAGTTCCAGGGAGGGTTAATCCTATTTTTTTGCGAGCAGACACAACTAGTTTAACAGGCACTGCTTTCTTGCATTTGCCACTGTGTTTCCCAAAGCTCAGTGCAAATACTTCAAGAAAAAGAGGACAATTACTTCTCTTGGAAGAACAGGTGCTTCTCCCACCATTGTCTTCCTCCTGTACTTCAATCTCCCTCTCCTTCAGCTGCAACCTGAGAGGTGCCCAGAAACCCTCTTTCCTAAAGCTCTGCCTCCGCTTCCTGCAGCAGGCTCACGGGGATGGCACCCACACACAGGAGCTCGCCAGAGGCTCAAAGGAGGGCACAGAAAGTCCCACTGTGGGGCAATTTGAGAAAACCTGGAAAAGCCTATTCTACATCTGCTTCTCCTATACCCGAGTCAAACTTCAGCTCCATTAACGCTCATTTTGCCTGAAAATTGGAAACAATTGTAACTAAAAAACCACCACAGAGTCATTACTGCAGCAAGTGATTTCAGGAGAACGAACTCAGCTAAATGCTCAGGTTTCCAGACTTGGCTAGAATCACCTACAAAAATACAAAGCCAACACAGGTTTTCCATTTGGGAAAGGAAACTTCCCAGGGTGCCATTGCACTTAAGTGGCACTTCCAGCCAAAATAATGGATGAATGAGCGTTAAGGGTAGATATTTTCATTCTGTTTTTCTGAGTGCCAATGTCCCACTGCAGTCTAATGAAAAAGCTCTTCAATTGTCCTCATTTAACCTGGGCATGTTTTTATTACTCTGCTCCTCTCAGTAGCACCACTGAGAGGGTCAGACCTTCAATACTGAGAAAAACCTTTATTCACAGATTTCTGCTTCACACATTAAGTTGCCTTCTCCTATGGAACTTCCAAAAAAAGAATTTTCAGGATTATATAATCACCTGGCGTGTCAATGATGTTGAAGAGAAAAGATTTTCCTTTGGTGTCTGGCAGAACGATAGTCACTGGAGTGCTCTTGATCCCTACACCCCTCTGAAAGAGAGGAAACAAGGATTATTGAATAAAGGAAAAACAAACAAACAAAAAAAAAAACACAGTGTGCAGATGCAGAGGATGATCAGGAAAAACTAATTAAAAAGATGGAAAGAGGAAAATAACCATCCAGCTCATCCTCCTGACCTCGGGGAGGAAATAGCAACCCCATCTCACTACCCTGCCCAGCCCAGCTCCTCCATCCATCCCGGCTCACACTAGTGAGCTACTGCTCTAACACAACACAGGCCAAGCCTCATTTCAGACAGGGGAAAATATACAATTATACCAGAGACAAAAGACTCTTTTTTTTTTTTTCTGGCTTTCTGTGCTTTTGCCCTTCTGTTGCCATTAAGCTATGCCTCCATGCATAAGATTTGATCATACGGAGTGTGAAGAACAGCATTAAAATGAGGAGAAAAAGAAACAGTTGACAGGATTGTTCTGGACACGCCGATGTAACGACATCGAGCAAGTAGGACAAGATAAGGTTCCCATCCACGTCCAAGCACACGGAGCCAAAGCACCCAGCTTCCAGCCCGGGAAGCCTGGCAAAAAGTACTGTGTATATTGTGAGAGGCGAGTTTCCCTTCTCACCCAGCACTGCTGGGAACAACCCCTGTCACATCCTTCCCTGGAACAGAAGGGAGGCGATAACCGTGGGGCAGATTCTCAATATCACAGAGGTTATCAACTCAGGCGAATAAAAACATGGGCAAAGTATTGAGGGAAAGTGAAGTTGGACTGAGGATCTTTCTGCTGCAAAGATGAGCAGATCATTGAATTTATAAGGAAGACGATCTAAATGTGTAAGGCACAAAAAGATGTTACAGTGGAAGAAGACACTGATTACAGTAAATTAACTGTGAATGAATGAGACAACCGACAGGCTGCAATCGCTGCACTTACCTCTTGCTCTGTGAACAATATATCAGTGTAGCAGAGCTGCAAAGACAGAGCAAAATCCTCAAGTCAGAACAGCACATTTTTGGTATCAAACGCTGTTCTAAATGGGAAATGATAACTCTTTACACATGGTTAGTGTGGCAAATAAGTGACAGCTGGAACTAGGACTGAGCTCTGGCTTTCTAATCCTATAGTCTCAGCATTAAACAACATTTTCCACCCACAGTCTTTCTCCTGCAAAGCCCAGAAGCCAGCTTATGCCATCGTTCCTAAAGGGAGGAATACACCAAAAACTCACTCACATCCTGGTCATAGCGTTTCCGGATTTCTGGGTGCGTCTGTTCTATCAGGCAGTCAACAAAACAAGTCTGAAAAATATTGGACCACAAGAAAAAGCAGATGACTATGTTCAAACAGAAAAAAAAAAAGACAAGTAAATCATCACATCTCTTCCAGGCTGCACAGAGAAAGGTGGGTGGCACATTATTTCCACAAGGATTAAAAAAAAAAAAGACTGCAAATAATTGCATAGCGATAGCAGCAAAAAGAGATCACTGCTGCTGAGAGCAGGGGGTCAAAAAAGCAGTGGTAAAATTAAGCACTGACAGCTCGTTACTACTACTTAATACACCCCTGGGTACTGCTGGGTATCCGACTACCTTGCCGTGATGGAGGTGCCCACACAGAGTCACATTGCGAATTAGCTCCGAGTTATCCATCAGATCTGCCAGGAAACTGGGGGAAGGAAACACAAAAGACTGTTAGAGGATTCCACGGAAAAGCAGAGCCGTTTCGATCACGCTTTCTCCCCAAGGTCTCCACCTGAATCCTCTCCAAGCTTTCATTCTGCCAGTGCCCTGCGGAGGAAGAATCTCACTTTACAGATGGGCAGCATAAGAGAGTTGGAGCCCTAGCCAGATGGCAGTGGGTGGGAGAGTTGGTAAAACTGCTACTGATGAAATATTATTAAATATCTTCCTTCTCTTGCAGTCAGCGTTACAGGAAAAGTCACATCCGTGTATCCAGGCGATGAAATACTTCCACTCAAGCAGTAGCCATTAGTAAAATCAGAGTTGGATAACAGGCACTCCAGGCAGCTTCAAAAGGCAGCCAGAGGGCTCCACAAATCTGATTTTTAGCAAGTTGTAATAGAGTGAAGTTCCCAATGGCTTAAGGAAACAATGTTGGAGCTTAAATCTCTTAAAACTCCCTAGAATCACCAACTGAGCAGGTAATGATGGGCTAGTCCCTTCTAAACAAACCCTGGGGAGAACATAACTGAACTCTAATAACAAGATCCTAAATTAGCAAACCCTCTAAAGATAAGGGGAGGCTACCCAACAAATATCAGTTACCACAGGGTTGTGAAAAATAAGTC
Organism: Tinamus guttatus; assembly: GCF_000705375.1. The sequence continues at coordinate 302,374 of NW_010576448.1, read as the reverse complement.
CTGCCAAATAATCTCTATTTGAAAAGAGTTTATATTTTAGTCATGTAGCGGACTTTTGCTGTAAGGCATTTAACATGCAACATTTTCATTAGAAGGTAAAAAAGCCCAAAATCAATGGCAATGTAGATTAAAAGCTTGCCAATTGGTCTCAGAATAAGGCTAAGTGGGAAATCAATAGCAAACTTGCATGTCCCTGGTTAAGGGTCTTCCTCTGGGCCTCCTGCTAGCCATTAATATCAATGAACGGGAAGAATTAAAATCCATTAGCAATGGAATGAGCAGAGAACAAGGATCGCCAAAGTGGTAAAAAATAAAGAACACAGGTCACCAACCAAGAGCAAAATGGATTGCTTAAAAAATAAGATCAAGCCTGCTCACTGCTTTATGTCTGCATTTACTGAAGATATCTCTGAATAAGGAACACGGGGGACAGCCCCTGGAAGCAGCTATTTCCAAAAGGGCTGGGGGGGTGGGTCTATGGAAATAACTGACCAAACACAAACTCCAGAGAAACCAAACCTGCCTCCGGTTCTGGGATTTACACTTAGAGACTATGAAACACTGGAAAAGGCTGAGATTAGCCATGAAATGGTGCAGGGGCTTGGAGGATGAGCCTAGCAAGACACTCATACAGCTCAAGCTGTTCGTCTTCAAGCAGAAGAAAGCATATGGAAAAAAAAAAAAAACCTATGTGATGATCAAGAGCCCCTCTACTCATCGACAAAACACAGTTTTAACAGAGAAGGTTAAAAAATGCTTTTAGATAAAAACTGAGATAGAATAATTCAATTTTTAAAACTGTCTGGAATTTTTGAGAGGTTTGCCCCCAGACACTGCTTGGTGGGGTACCACGAGCAGACACCCTTGGTGCAGTTTAGCTCCTGCCTCCTAGTAACACCCACACAGCGTGGGGTGACAAGACAAATCCTGCCTGGAAACTCCTCCCGCAGATAGGAACAAATCCGACACAGCCCCAGGCTGCTGTTCACTGAGATCAAAGTAAAATGTCCCTTCTGGCTGCATCAGTAGGAAGTGGCTGTATAAATATTTCCTGAGTCTATGAGGAAAAGTTGCTTTCAGCAAACCCACCCCGTGAGGGTTCCCAAGCTGCACATCAGCTGTCGAGATGACAACAGATTTAAGCAGCAGAGAAAGAAGCGCTCTACACTGTGCACTGCTGAGGGAAAATATCTGCAAAATCTCATTACTCCTGTGCTTTCGTGCTCTTCTTTTTGGATCAAAGCAGGGGAGGCAGCTGCACTCACAGTTAAATTGCTGGTGTCAATAAGACAGAAACCCAAAGCTGCCTCTCGGCTCTCTCCTCCACACTCGTGCAGCCCCCTCTGCCTCCAGCCCCTGCCTGTGAACAGGAGGGAGGCGCAGCACGGACGGAGCTCAAAGCCCTGCACGTTACTTACTCCATCTCATAGACAGTGACCGGTAACGTCTGTTCCATCAGAGAGAATTTTTTTGTTTTCACGGGTTTAATAATAGGCTCTGAAAACAAGAGAAAGTGCAATAAGAATTGTTATCCATGACCCTGAACAACAGCGTTCTCAGAAACTCTCACTAAACAGGGATGTTTCGCAGCTACAAACACAACTTTCAGGCTGAGAGACTCTTCTCTCTTTTTTACGGGAGAAACAAATGAGATGATTTAAATGCATTTTCCCATCTCTTTAAAACAACCTTCCTGCCAATATCTGTTCTTCAAAGGACGCTTTGGTTGGCCTTTGCAGTAATGCAGAGTGCCAAAAGCTGGGCACTGCCAGACAAACAGGAAGAGTTTATGCATTTTAGAGGCCATGCAGGTTTCTAAGAGGGGTGTTAAAATCGATGAGGGATGAGAATGGAAAACCCCTTTGCCTTTTCCAAAGATGTGCTAAGAGTTTACACGCTCCAAACCCAGCTCGCTGCCTTGCGCCCTCACCGGTGAGAGGCTGCGTGTCCTCCTCCTGCACGATGGTCTCCACCTCGGGCCCGTAGACCTCCTCGGCGGTGGGATAGTACTTCTTGTCCTCGTGCAGCACCACCTCCATGCCGGGGTGGTCCTCGTCGTGGTCCCCCATGTCATCGTCATCGTCGTCATCCTCGAGCTGCAACCAACACTTGCGTTTAGCCGCTGCCACCACGCAGGCCGTGGGGAGGGTTCATGGCCATGGATTTCCACAGAAAGTCTCACGGGAGCAGCCTGGAAAGGGGTTGGGATCCCCTGGAAGGGGGCTGGGGCCCTCGGAGCCCCTCGGTGCCGCGGGGAGCCACCCGCCTAGCCCTGCGGTCCCGTCTGCGCCAACCTCCACCCTGCGCCCACCCCTGGGGATCGAGTTCCCTGTGACTCTGCCAGAGCGGAGGGCGAACCAGGAGGCTCCACTGGCTGACCGCTAAAAAAGCCAAGTGTCACCTGAACTCCCTGAGATCCAGCTGTAACAGAGACTCGAGCAGAAACGGTTTCTCTCCCTTAATCTCCCAGGATTGCAATATTTGCTGGATTTTTTAAAAAATCAACTCTGACCCGCAGGGATAAAATAGGATGAAAACAGAACTGTGGCCTGGGGAAGGGGATGGGCGCAGGGCTGTGCCCACACTCGGACCCGGCCCGGCCCCGCCGCCCGCCCCGCACTCGCCTCGTCCAGGTCCTTGGCCTCCCTGCCCAGCTCGTCGTCGTCGTCGTCGGAGTCCAGCTCCGGCCCGATGTAGTTCCCGAACTCGTCGTACAGGTCGGTGTCCATGGCTGGGGACACGGGACACGCTCACACCGCGAACGGGCCGGACTGAGGCCGCACCGGGCCGGTACCGCCGTGACAGACCCGACCCCTGAGCGCAGCCCCGAAGCCCCGGACCCGGATCCGAACACGAACGTCGGACCCCGAACTACGTCCCGCCCCCCGCCCCGGATCCGGATCCGGATTCGGACTCGACCCGCGGACCTCGGGCTTGGATCCGGACCCGGTCCCTGTCCCGCTCCGCTCACCCG
>NW_010576448.1:275326-286874 GCF_000705375.1 Tinamus guttatus | reverse complement strand
CTCATTACGCGCCGCCTGGCCTGCCGCTGTCACTGGTGACGCGTGGTGCCTCGTTAGGCGCCGTCACTCGTCAGGCGCCGCTCCTCATTAGGCGGCGCCGCTCGTCGCGGCAGCCCAGCACCCGTGTGTCCCCTGCGCCACCCGCACAGGTTCCCCGTGTCACCTGCGTGGGTCCTCTGTGTCCCCCCATGCCAGCCGTGTGTTCCCCATGTCCCCCCGTGCCACCCACACAGCTCCCGTCCCCTCCCCGGGCTGGACACACATGAGCCACCCATTCATGGTGGCACCTACGGGGCTCCTGCGGGACCCTGCTCACCATGTCACGTGTGTCCCTTGAATTGGGGTGGGTGGAGCCCGGGATAGAGCCTGGAGACGGAGCCTGGGGACGGAGCCCGGGGATGGAGTCTGGGGATGGAGCCCAAGGCTGGAGCCCAGGATGGAGCGGCCGGCGCTGTGGGCAGAGCGGGGCCGGGGCGCTGGGCGTCCACGTGCACCCTGCAGCGGAGACTGGGCCTGGGGAGCTGCCCATCTGCATCCTGTGCACATCCATGTACATGTGCACGCCTGCATCCCCATACATGTGTGTGCACATCTGCATGCCCGCACACGTGTGCACATGTGTGTGTGCACATCTGTGCATGTCTGCATCCCCATACATGTGTGCATGCATGTGTCTCCATGTGCACGTCTGCATCCCCGTGTGTGTGCAAATACGTGCACGCACAGCTGTGCACGTTCAGGTCTGCGTCCTCCATGCACATACATGTGCACATCCATGCACGTGCACATCTGTGTCCCTTACACACATGTGTACATGAGTGTATGCACAGCTGTGCATTTAAATATCCGTGTTCCCCTTACATATATGCATGTATGTGTATGCACAGCTGTGCAACGTTCAGGTCTGCATCCTCCATGCACATACATGTGCACATCCATGCACGTGCACATCTGTGTCCCTTACACACGTGTACATGAGTGTATGCACATCTGTGCATGTAAATATCTGTGTTCCCCTCACATATATGCATGTATGTGTATGCAGAGCTGTGCATGTGCATCCCCATATACATAGGTACATCTGTGTGCACAGCTGTGCACTCCCCATGCACACACGTGTGCACAGCTGTGCACATCTGCACCCCATGCACACCCATGCGTACACCTGCGCACAGGCCCATCCACGTCCCTGCACACATGTGCACACACATGCACGTGCAGCCGTGCACACTCCTGCCTGTCCCCCCGCACACACGTGTCCCCCTGCGACAGCCGCTTGCCCCTGTGGAACACACACTAATTAGGAGGGATTCTAATTAGTGCCTGTCCGAAGCCTCCCAGGCCAGTTCCTCTCTCAGCGCGGTGCAACTGTCCAGTTCTGACCAGGGCCCCTTCCCGATTGTCTCAGGGAAAACAAAAATCCCGAACTTGGGATTTCAGGAGAGCTGGGGGGATCCCAGCTCCTGACAGCTGCAGCGGGGGCTAACAAGGAGCCTTCATTAAACCCAGCTCATCCGGCCCCTCTTGCAGTCATGCAGGAACACCGGGAAGGGCTGGGACTCACCACGTCCCTGGCACTGCTCCTGGCCTTCCATGTGGCCAGAGGCCAGAGGCTTTTCCAGCCCCTGAAAGGGGCTTTGTGCTCGCGGTGACAGGATGGGGACACGGCCAGGGGGACACTGGGGCCCCTGGTAGAGCACCCAGGGGCCTTTCTGCCAGCCTGGTGCCAAGTCCTGGAGCTGCTGGATTCTGGATCGCAGGGTCTTCCCGGCAAGATTTGGGAGGGGGCGATGAGTTGCATCCCCCTGTGAGCTACAGCATCATGGGGACAGCGGGACCTTGGGGACAGCGTGGGTGGCAGCTGGCATCTCCAGGCTGCTGGGGAGCAGAGCGAGGGTCAAGGGCGCCTTGAGGACACAAGGGACATGTACAGCATCTCAGGGGGAAGCAGCAGCTGGGGGGAGGTGGGAGGATCCCTGCGAGCGGCCATGGGGACGGTGGGGACCTTGAGGTGGCCAGCACTAGATGGCTGCCGCTGGCCGGGAGCGGGGCCGAGCACCGTGCGAGGCCACCAGGCTGTGTCCCCCGGAATGGCAGGGACAACCTTGGCTGCACAGCCCCACTGCCAGCCCTGAGGAGCGGAGCCGGAGCGCTGCCAGCCGCAGGACGCCGGGGCCCAGCCCATGCAGGGGGCTAAAGCAGCCAGGTTTGGGGACAGAGGGCAGTGACACCACCGCAGTGACGCAGAGCCTGGGGCTCTGCGACCCTTGGCGGCTGCCGGGGCACCCAGGGCGGCTCCATCACGCTCCTGGCGTGGAAGTTTCTCCCAGCTCCTGCACAGCCGGGATCAAAGCGCAGCTGCCTCCTGTGCCCTGGGCTCCCCCGGCCTCACGAGAGCAACCAGGGTTTCGTGAGGAGACGAGAGGCTGCAGAGCCGGTGCGGGAAGTAGGTCAGGACCGGGGGCAGTGCTCCCACGGGATCCCCGAGTGGAGAGGTGCCGGGCAGAAGCACAGGGGCCGAGGCGCCCGGCCCTGCTCCCACCCGCAGCGCTGGGGACGGAGCTGGGGGTGAGGAAGGACACAGGAGCAGCGGGGGCAGGAGGGCTCTCCCGCAGCCCCCTGGAGCACGGGATGGGGAGTCGGACACCCGGCCCAGCGAGATCGAAGGTGCCTGTGGAGCCGCCGGGGGGAGACAAGAGCTGAAGGCAGCAGCAGGTCCTGCTGGAGTCGGTACCCACGCTGCTCCCCGTGCAAGGAGGTGACAGTGACGAGAACAAGCGGGAGCCCCACAGCCACGCTGGCCCTGCTGCTTTCAGCTCCAGGGTTTATTCCAAGGGAGAGGTTGTTCCCGGCCGCGCCCGCGTTGGCACCACAGGGGTGCGAGGGGGCAGTGCTAACCCCTGTTGGAGAGTGGGACGGGGCGCGGGGTGGCAGGCGCCGGGCACTGAGGAGCGGACGTGGAAGGCGTTTGGGGAGGTTTGGGGGCACCCCAGGGGTGGGCAGCGGAGAGGAGGCAGCTGGGAACAAGCTCGGAGCAGGTCGGTCCCCAGACGGCGAGGAAGGAGCATGGAGGACATGACGGGACGCAGCATTCCGGCAGCGCAGCGCGGGCTGGGCGGCAAGGAGCCCCGGCCGGAGGGTCGCTCAGCACAAGAGCTTCACGAGCTGCGGCCTGGGAGCAGCCCTGAGCTCCCTTGTGCTCCTCCTGCTGCCCTTGGGGCCCAGGCTGCTCCCAGGAGGGTCTGAAGGGGAAACGGAGAGGAGGATGAGACTGGAGGAAGCAAATCCACCCCAGTCCCTCCTGGGGACATCCAGGCACCGCCTGCTCCATCCTGCTCTGCAGCCTCCTCCGAGCACCCGTGCCCCGTTCACAGCCCCATCCGCACCCCTGCAGCCAGCAGCGCCTTCCCCAGCGCCAAAGGCACCGAGTTCGGGTTACCGCCCCCGGCAGCCCAATCCACAGGGCAGGATCCACCTGCCAGATCCCCACGCGGGGCAGGACTCCCCTGGGGGAGCCGGCGGCTGCGTGGCCCCGCGGCTGCCGCGCGGCGGGCGGGCGATGCGGCTCTGCAGCGCTCCGAGCGAGCGGGACGCGGCGCTGCCCAAGGGAAGCACGAGGCTGGGGACAGGCCGGGGGCAGAGCCGCGGCCCCAGCCCACCCCAGCGCTCTGAGAGGGCTGTCCCCGCACGCGGCGCCCCGCGGCTCTCACCTCGCCGCTCGCCTGCGCTGCTGGGTGGACGCTCTGGAGCTGGAGCAGGGCTTGGGGATGGAGGAGCCCTTCATGGTGAACACCGGGATGGAGGTGCCCCTGTCGAGGAAAGGAGGGTTGGGAGGCGCCCTGCAAAATGTCCTGGCCACATCCCGACACCTCCCTGCGTGCCCCGGGCCCGGGCAGTAGCATGTGCGGGCACGGAACCTGACCTACGGGCAGCCTGGTTTGCAGGGAAGGGGTCAGGCACGGAGGAGGCCTCGAGGAATCCGCACGGGGCGGCAGGAGCACCCTGCTCTCTGGGGCCAGGACCGCTCCCCTCCACCGCCCTTCCCTCAGTGCTCCTCGGCAGGAAACATTCCCTCGAGGAGCTCCCATGTCCCCAAGGGCGTCACCATGTCCCTTTCCAGAGGGCCACAAAAGCCAGAGCATCCCTGGGGCGCCCCAAGGGAAGGTGATGCTGCCCCATCGCTGGAACAGCTGCTCCCTGGCTCCCCGAGGGAAGGGGCTCTGGGCCACACACGTTGGGCTCTCCCAACTTTCTGGAGGATAGTCCTCCGAGGCCCAAAGGGAAAGACAACAGGAGCACCTGATTTTTTTGAACATTTTCCCTATCTCTGCAGGCAATCTGTGCCCAAACTTAGCCTGCTGCCTGCCCGGTAGAAAGTGCCTCTCCAGGAGGAACCCCCTGGTGCAGCCCCATGGAGCCCCCGCGGACGGCAGCACCGACCTGGGCGCGAAGGGCCCGTCCTGCTGGCCCAGGAGGCAATGCACGTTCTCCCAGCCGGGGAAGTCCAGGCCGAAGGGCCCTGGTGCGGCCGGGGCGCCGTCCTCGGAGAGAGCCCTCCCGCTGCTGCGGTGGGCAGGATTTCCGCTGCCGTTTAGCCCTCGCCTGGAGGCTGGCAGGAGTCCCCGGGCCAGACGCGCTCCTCGGAGCCGACCTCTTCCTCTTCTTGGCCGGGCCAGGCCCTGGCATGGGGCTGGCGGGCGGAGGGGACGGCGAGCGGTGTGGGGTGGCTCTGCCCACAGGGACACGGCACTCGGCGGCCCCAGCTAAAGGGAAAGCAGAACTGTCACCTCCCTGCCAAGGCCCCTGCCCGGCTACGAGCTTTGGCATTCCCATCACACCATGTTCCCAGAAAACCTGCAGGGACAGTCAGGACAAACCCCAATGCTTCCTTAATCTAAAGGCATCGGATGAGCCCAGAAGTAAGAGCCCGGTCTGACCCTGGAAAAGAGGGTGTGCAGGAGACTTCACTATTGGCCTTGTGCCCTGATGCTGAGGATGTGGAGGAAGAGCTTGGGATGCAGCAAGGCTGGAGCTGGGCTGACTCGGGAAACGGTACTGAGGAGTCAACCCGGCTGCAACCTCAATATCCCCGAGAGCAAATCCTGCTCCGTTTAAGCTGACTTGCACAACCACATGCTGAAGCCGCTGAGCCAATGGCTGCTCCTGGTGGCCCGGGTTGCCAGGGATGCTCGTTAGCTCCCAAAGCTCTACAAAATCACAGGGCTGGGAGCCGCTCCAGGCACAGCCCACGAGGGACCACGGCAGGAGGAACCTCAGCTCGCAGCCCTGTGCCCATGGCCACCACTGTCCCCTCCAGTTCACCCCCCCAGCCCACCCTCCACTCGCCAAGGAGTGGGGGGAGCCCAGTGCCTGCCCCGTCCTCACCGTGACGGTCCTGCTGGGTCCTTCCTGCCGCAGTCCCGCTGGTCCCCGCGGGCCCTTCCAGCTGCCTGAGCTGCTCCAGGCTGGCACCAGCCTCCTGCTGGACCTCACGCTCCAGGTCCTCAAATTCAGAGATCATGTCAGGAGTTAAGAGGTTGGCAGCCCTGAGGAGGGAGTACTGCCTCCGGGCGATGCTGAGGACGGCAGCTACGAGCCTGGGACAGAGAGGGACACAGTGCCCAATGAGGGGACGTGGCCTCCCTCTGATCCGGCATCAAGCAACCCATCTGCACTCGGAGCCAGGAACCAGTTAGCCAGTGGTCCTGGGCCAGTGTCACCAGCAGCAGAGGCTCAGGACCACCAGTGTCACCTCTAGATACGTGCTCCATTGGGACAGAGCCCTTTAGTGACCTTTACGAGGGGAAGAGAAGCAAACTAGGAAGCTGTAAGGTACCCGAGCTGCAAATCCCCACCCAGAGAGCCAGAGCTGTGACCTGTGCGTGCACCTGCTGGCTCCCGGGTTGGGGAACGGCACCAACAGGCTCGTTTTTTTAACTTCAGAGTGTCTGAGGGCTGGCGGAAGAGCCAGACGGAGATCCAGGCACACACCAGGAGCAGCCTCCTCCAGGATGCCTTTCCAAAGGGGCTCCCTCTGCCAGGATGCTTGGGCAGAGACTTCGGTAGATGGTGCCAGGGCAGGGCCTGGGGGAGCCAGGGCGGCTTCTGCAGAGGTAATTTCGGAACTAATGATTTGCACTTAAGGCTCCTGCTTTTGCTGTGCCTGGAAGCCTCTGTCTGCCAGTGGAAGCAGCATTTCCAGGACAGAGAGACCTGGTTGACTACTCATTGCACTGTGTATCTGCTTCCCGAGCCTTGTTCCCAGGCACGACAACTGATGAGGACACCTATAAAAGGAAGACCTTCCCCAGGTGAATCCCCAGGGATTATCTATCTCTCTGCTTCATGCCTGAGAAAGGTTATCCCCTGGGATTAAATCCCCAGGAGCCCAATCTGCTCTTTTTACAGCAAGGCAGTTGTCTACAAGCAAAGACCTGTTCCCAAATCCATGCAGAATGTCCCTCAGACGACTGCGTGCAGCCAGAGCGGGCACAGGGGCGCGTGCACCAACGGGGATGAAGGGGCACGTGGGGCCGGCGCGAGGACACTCACATCTCCGTCCGGCTGCTGGACAGCCCCTGTGGAGGAAGCTTCACTCCCTGCGTCTGCAGCTGCGGATCCAAGTGGGGGGCTGCTCCGGGGCTGCTGGGGGGCATCTCCTCTCGAGCCTGCAATGATCAGCGAAGAAGTGCTTAGCCATCCAGCCCTGGATTAGCCCGTATCCGAGCTGAGCTTGCTGCCCTGAACGCGCCGTTATCAGGGAAGTTAATGGGTTTTGCTAGCAACACACAGGCTGGCGCACACTGAGCCGGGCGCCCTGGGGACCCACGGGCCTGATGAGCTCCTGCCCTCTCTGAGCAGGCTGAGCTGAGCCAGAGGTTCCCTCCCGAGCAGCTTGGAGAGTCGCCCCTTGCTGCATGCTCCTCCTCTCACCTCTTCCTCCTGTTCAAGCTCCCGTGGCTGAACAAGCTGTTCAGCTTCCAATTCTGCATCTGTTTCTTGGTCTCTCTCCAAGGAAACTTGGGGGTCTGAGCCTGTCTTTGGGACAGCTTCCTCCAACCTACATAAAGCAGAAACAACCCTGGGGAAGAGAAATCTCCAGAGGGGAAGTCACTGAGCCAAAGAAGATCTGCTGGGAAAGCTGTCGCATTTGTCTAAGAAGTTTGGGGATGAATGAGACAGAACGAGAATTGGTCTTTGCAGCCCAACTTCCCATGACGCTTGCACATCGCAGTCTGTCCGGCCTCGTTAGCTCTGCGCACAGCTGAGAGGATGGCACAGAACAGCACAGACTTCTCTGCTTCGGCCTCACGCCTGCGCCCTGACCAGCGCGAGCTCCTCGGCACGGGCAGCCCTCCCTGCAGCCCCACAGCCTCACCTGGGCAGCCCCGCGGGGCCGGGCGGCCGCTCTCCTGTGTCCTGCGCGCTGCCCTCGTAGGCGCGGAGCTTCTCCCGCAGCTCTGCCACCTGGGAGGGGAGCGCGGGGCAGAGCGGAGCTCCCCGCGCCGCAGGGGGTTAACGTGGCCCTCCCGGCGCACAGCCCCGTCATGCAGGAGGATCAGGGAACTCGGAGGGGTGGGTCCTGTCTCTCCGAGCCCCCCTGCTCAGCAACATCTCACCTCTGCTTTCAGCTGCTCGCAGATCACGGCGTATTTACTGATGTGGCAGTCGAGGCTGAGCACGTTGCTCTTCAGCTGCGGAGACAGGGATGAGCTAGAGGTTAAAAAGCGCAGAGGCAGCCGGTACTCCATCCCCACCAGAGGAAGGCAGCTCCTCAGCTTCTTCTGTGCCCAGGGGTCCCCAGGGTGGCTAGAGCACCCACTGCCTACACACAGGGACCTGATGTCCCACGCCTAGACAGGCCGCCGAGGGGGACTGAGGGGTTTTAGCAGAAGAGAGGGCACTCAGGCCACGTAGCTTCATGGTTAGGGGCTTCACTCCCAGACCTAGAAAACTGGAGCTCAGGCAGACTCACCCAATGAGCTCCCCGACATGCAGCACGGCAGCTCCTTTCCCCCCAGCCCAGCCCAAAGGCAGGGCAGCTCCGCGTGGCACCGCGCTCCTCACCGCCAGCTTGATGTCCTTGGCGCGGCTGGCGTACTTGAGCGTGTTGTAGGTGTCCTCGTAGGCCAGCGCCGAGGGGCTCACGGCGGCGATCATGACGGTGCGGCAGTTGCCGCCAATGGAGTCCTTGAGCAGGCGCGTGAGCTTGGTGTTCCGGTACGGGATGTGGCTCTTCTTGCTCTTGACCGAGATCAAGGATCTGCTCGGCTCTGGGCTCGCGGACGCTCTGCCCCAAGCCCTGTGCCGCGAGGGGACGGTTATGCACGTCCCAGGCCACCTCTCAAAGCCATCCCTACTGCTGTCCCCAAGGCAAAGTGCCATCCCCACCGCACCGGGGACGTGCCCGGCTCTGGCGCTCAGGGGCCCCCTCACGCTCCCTGCCTGGAGTGGCAGCTCTACCTTGGCATCGGCCAGGGCGTTGATGACGTTGATGAGGGCCAGCAGCGAGCGGTTGATATTGGCGCCCTCGCGGAGTCGCTCTCCCCTGGCCTTCGTGACCGACGCTCTCTCCGAGCCTGCCAGGTCGATCAAACTCATCTTGGCCACTTGCAGGTCCTGCGTGAGGCCGAGCACACGGTCCTGCTGCTTCACGTAGATCTGCGAGCACAGAGATCTATGAGGCCACGGCCAAACCGGGGGCGACGTCGCTAGCTGGAGGCTGCGGTGCCGACAGGGTGAGGGGCTACTGTTCACAAAAGAGCAGTGAAGGGGATCACAGGCACCAGGATGGCAGGTGAGGGGAGAGAGAGTCCTCATACGTTGACAAGCCCAAACCGTGACCACACGAGTGGCAAAGCCATGGAGGTGACCTCACGTGAAGCTACAAGCATTTGGGAAAGCAGTCAGGACCCCCTGTGCCGTTCCAGCAGGCAGCACCCCGCGAGCAGGGTCTCCACGGGGCCCCATGCTCGCCGAGCCCTGCCGGTGCCTGGGATGGGCTCGCGCAGCAGCAGCCTCGAGCTCCGAGTCCCGCTCAGGGCCTCGCCCCAAGAACGGGGTGGCAGATAACAATGAAGGAGCCAGTTTGGACCCCAAGAGGCGCTGCGAGCCACCCCAGGGCAGCTGCCATGGCCTAGAGATGTCCCCAAGGGGGCTGTGACCCAAGCTCCTTGGTGCTGAGGATGCCTCGCTGCTGCAGAGGCTCCTCTGCTGCTCACCTCTGCCCTCCGCAGTCCTAGAGACCTTCCAGGAGCAGCAGAAACCTCCTACCGACACGAAACACCCCTTGCACCTTGCTCGTCCCGGGGAGCTCCCTTGGGAAGGACACGCTGCCTCCTCCCACGGGCTGAGGTCTTGGCACTGGCCCCCCTTCCTCCCCAGCGGGCTGCGGGCAGGGCCCGTTCCCAGCATGGCCGAGGGCTCCAGGGCAGGCAGGGGTGCCGAGGCCACCGCCATGCCCAGCTGCGGAGGCAGCTCGGAAGCGTCCAGACACCCAGGAGCAGCAACGGGCCGGGCACCGGCTCCACGCTGGAACTGCAGTCAGAGGCCCCGGTGCCCTCGTGCGGCTGGGAGGGCCCTGCTGACCCGGGGAGCCGCCTGCCTGGAAGCAGAATCCCCTGGGAGGTTTCCGCAGGAGAGTGCCAAGGGACTGGGGCCAATGCTACACAGCTGGGAGTGCAATTCTCGGCTCAGCACCGAGGGGGAGCAAAGAGGCTGCCCAGAGGCATTCAGGAAAGTGTCTATGACAACCCAAGTCCCTTTGCTCTAGGCCAGGTAATACTCTACACTGCCAAATTTGCAAAATCAAAAGCCTAAGGTGAAATTTCCGCCCTCAGGAGGCCGGGCCCTGCCCAACCTTGCTTTCTAGCCCCGCTTTCGGCACAAAGCCCAAGGAATCCCTCCCTCCAGTGTCACCCTCACCTGGAAGACCGCGTGCGAGCGGGACGAGGTGGCGTTGGCATCAGTGGGGTGCTGCGTGCGGTTCTTGTTGCCGTTGGCCAACATCTCCAGGAGCTGCTCTGCCGATTTGGGCTGGGAGGGAACGCACAGAGACAGGGATCATTGGCCAGGGCATGCAGGCACCGAGGCAACCCAACAGCAGCCAGCGGCAGCTCAGACATCCTGCTGCTCGACCAGGCTTCAGCTCAGGGTCCCATTTGCTGCGCAAACAGTGTCCCCACACGTGGCCCCAGGACACGCAGCTGCATCCAGAGCTGCTTTAGGAGCCGCGTGGCCCAGATCTCACACCCGTCTTTCACACTCACCTGGTGGAAGGAGAGTCCCTGGACCACGACGCCTCTTTCTGGATCTTCCCGGATTGCCAAGGGGCCCTTGGGCTCCAGGAGGTCATGGATTTGTTCGTTGTACACCTGCAGCAACGCAGAGCAGCACAGAGGTTGCTTGCCCAGCAGCAAGGTGCAGCGAGCAGAGAAAGCAGCTTTTTACATCCAGACACAGGTGGAATGCCCCAGGTGACATTCCAGGGGCTGCATCAGCCCTAGTTCCCAGGGACTGTGTCAGCCCTAGCTCCCAGGGACAGTGACTCGGTGGCAGGAGGGGACATGGCGGGGACACAGCAGGTACCTCCTGGTAGGAGACGAGCACCTCGCAGCTCTTCTCGTCCTTCCTGGCCTCGATCCTCTTGTAGAGCTCTGCCATGGTGAGGTACATGATGCCCGGGCTCTCCTCGGAGCCCAGCATGGTGTAGGTTTTCCCTGCTCCGGTCGCACCATACGCGAACACTGTGAGGGGAAAGAGGGGGCGTTTGCAACTGTCGTCAGCAGGAGCAGCACAACGAGGACTCCCCAGCCGACAGCCCCCGCCACAGGGCTTGAGCCTCCGCGGGGGATGACGGGAGAGCAGGCAAATTGGCTAGGCAGTTAATTGCCCTCAGTGTGAAAAGCCGCGCTGTCCTCCTTGCAATTTTTGCCTGGCTTCAGCTTTCAGCTGCAGGATCCCTAATTTAGCAGATGAAGGCAGCACGAGTCCCCCAGCCATCACCCGCTTAGGCACTTGGAGGCCGTTCTCAAGACACCCTGTAACCCTCCCATTAACAAGCCGAGCAGACCCAGTGCCCCCCGTCTCTCACTAGAAGGTGTTTTTTCTCTTCCAGACCTTGTAACTCATCTCATTTCTTCCCTCCCATCTTTCAACACCCTCTTTGAAGCATTAACATCAGAGCAGGACACACTAATCTAGAGACTCTCAGCCCTTCTCCCCATTAGCAACACTTTGTGCTCAGCGAGCATCTCGTTTGAGGCTCCTGCAGTTATTTTATGCAGATGGAGACACGAGACATGCCTGCCAGGTGGGCACAGTGACAGAGGCAGCCTTCAGAGCCAGGAATAGCATCGGCGAGTGCCGGCGCCCAGCGCGGCGCATGACGAGACAGGAGAGAGCTGGCGCCCGCCGCACACGGCGTCACGCACGCTGCGCTGGTCGTGCTCCTCTCCTCCCGACAGCCTGCGAATGGCGCCCGGGCTTGCGGGGGACACGCAGCCCCCGGCACCCGCGTCCTCCTTCCGCAGCCAGGCCCCAGCCCGGG
>NW_010576448.1:237547-248584 GCF_000705375.1 Tinamus guttatus | reverse complement strand
AACCCCGTTCCGAAGGGCTTGCACTGGCTCCCGACGGGCAGCTTTTATTTTCCTTATGGAGCTTCAGGGACTCTGTAAACGGCCTTCCAAAAAAGCCTCTAATGATGGTTCTTTTGTTTCCTTAGTGGCTTGAGTCCAGCAAATGACAGCGGAGCCAAAAAGAAGAAAAAGAAACCGAAAAGGAAGAAAGAGAAAGGAGGAGAGCAACCTGAGCAGGCCCAGGAGCAGCCCGTGAAGGTACCCGGCCCCTTCCCCGGCTCTGGGAGTCGCGGTCCAAGGAGCAGCAAATCCCGTCCTCACTCTCTGCAGCGCGGCCAGGACAGGGTCTCCCTGCTACCTGCTGTCTTAAAGCACTTGGTTGCTCCGAGGTCGGAGATTTAGAGCAATTTCCTGGCCTGGCTCCATGCACGGGAATTCCCGGTGCCGCGGAAGGGGCAGCCTGGCGCCGCCGAGTTGTTCTGCCCAGAAATCAGCTGCCTCCTTGGGCCAAGACAGCTCGATCCGTGCGGCCGAGCCCGCTGCCAGCCCCTGCTGCCGCCCCACAGCACAACAGCCCTTGCTGCTGCCCCTGGACAGCACCCGACGTTGGTGGTTTTGGGGATGGATTAACATAAAGACGAGCAGGGTCAGAGAAGGGGCCGTCCTACCCCTTTCCCGTGCGCAGGGATGAGGTGGGAGGCGCGGGTCTTGTCCCTGTGCCGGCGGCCCCTCGCGGCACGGGACGCTGGACGCTGGTCCGGGAGGCTGGTGCTTGTCTTAGCCCTGCTCTGAGGCCTCATTCCTGCGTCTGTAAAAAGCAGCGGCCTCTGCTCCCTGCCCACCCTCTGCCGGGACATTCCGGCCTCGGGCCCTGCCTTTCTCTGCAGCTCCATGGAGCCTTCGGCCTCCCTCACACCGGGGGCAGGCCGAGAACACGGGGCTCTGCATGGGCCTAAGCTGTTTGCTGTCCAGATCCCAGCAAATAATGTAAATAATTCCTAATGCTCAGCCCTTCTGGTGGCACAGAGCGCTGAGTTAGCGCTTGCAGGGTGCGGGTTGTCCAGGGCCTGGCTGCGGGGCAGGCGAGCAGCTTTTCTGCTCCCAACATCTTCCTTTGACTGAAGCTTAAGGCGTCTTATGGTGCTGGATCTTCCAGCCCCTTTGACCCAGGCGTGCCTAAAAATCAGGTCTAAGCATGTAGCAGGTGGCTAGAAAAAGGGTTTATCCATCTCACAGTGGGTTACAAGAGGATCCGGGCTGGAAAGGGAGTCTCTTCCCTGCTTTCCCCTCCCTGGCAGCCCTCCAAGGCAGGCTGAGCTCCTGCCGGCCCTTACGGGAGGCTGAAATAGAGCTCAGGTCACTCACTTTCCCTCCCCCTCTCTGCACTCAGGTGAACTCTTTACCGGCTGAGAGGATCCAGGAGATTCAAAAAGCCATCGAGCTCTTCTCTGTAGGACAGGGACCTGCCAAAACCATGGAGGAAGCCAGCAAGCGGAGCTACCAGTTCTGGGACACGCAGCCGGTGCCCAAGCTCGGTACGTACAGCCCCTCGCCGTTCTGCAGCCTCAGCCCGCAGTGTTTCAAGATCCTCTGCTTGTCTAAGAAGCCCTCACTGGAGCTGGGAGGGTTTCTGGCTGACGAGCAAGCCCTGCTGTGACCCCTGCGCTGTGGAGCGTCAATGACGGCCTCCAGTCAGCACCAGATCTCAGACCAGCTTCCCATCCGTGCTGCAGGAGGGCTGGGGATATCGAGGTGCACGCACGGCCACTTCAGGGCTCTTTGATCCCTTAATCTCAGTCTTTTGCCCTGTGCTGGACTTCCCCAGCCCGCTGTGGCTGCGTTCCTGTGCTTCCCATCTCTGATGGTTGCTGTGCTCCTGCTCCAGGTTGTGCTCAGTTCTGTGGGCGGGTGTCCAAGTGTTTCCCTCTTGGTAGTGAGGTGTTTTTTCGCCTCGGCGGCTGTGCACATCTGCAAGGCAGATGTTGGCTTTGCACTGCGGTGCTGGCAGGAGCGGCTCTGCGCGTTCCCAGCTCTGGGTTTGCTTTGCTTTGTCTCCCCGCCCTGGTGTCTCCCAACAAATTCCATGCAGACCTCGGGAGAGCTGGAGAATGAGTCCAAGCCCATGGTGAGACACCCCAGGCACAGGGTTATGGGGGGCTGCAGAGTCCAACCTTGTGTTTGCACTTGTCACCAGAAGACCTTGATGTTAGACACATCACAGCTGCTCCAGAAAACCCTGGAAGGTGGAAGATGGGAAAGAAGAGGCCCTAACCAGCTTGGTCCTCCATATGCGAAATTGCTGCCCACACTCTGGTGTCCGACTCCTTGCTAGATGCCACCATCTCCCTTGGGGCTTGCTCAAAAGCGCTCTGTGGCACACGATGTCACCCCCAGGAGGCTGTTCAGGGCCTGGGCACGAAAGTGCCGTGAGGTTTTGGGGACTGGGTCAGGGTTTGGTACCTACTCAAAACAGAGTGTTCCTGGAACCTGTCCTAGCCTGGGTGCGATGGGGGTGGTTCTTGTTTTGAGTTTATTCCTCCTCATTGCCTGGAAACCTCTTTTCAGCTCCTTTTTAAGGGAATTCCTAATCAGTGCAGTGAGCTTCTCTTGGCAGCGCTCGAGTGATGCTGCTGTTTGCAGAGCTGTGTTTACGTCCCTGAGCAAGACGGTGCTTTAACCAACACCTCTTGGCTGAATCGAGTGCTTCAGGGGTCAGCGTTTTTCAACAAAAGTCGTCTTGTTCCCTGCAGCTCCGACTGAAACGCACTGGGAAGGAGATCCTGACGCCTGCCAAGCGGCAGGGGCTGGGGCTAGCAGGGGAGAGCCACCAGTTGGTGCTTGGGGGTGGTGGAGCAGGTCACAGGAGGCGCTGGCTGGCAGCGACGGGGCAGGTCGTGCTCTCATGGCCACTGTGCCCCGCTGAGATCTGACATCCTGATGTGCCACGAAAGGTGGGGCCAGCAGTGATGGGGACTGGGAGGCCTGAGGCTTGTGGATGTGGAGGATGGTGCTCTGGTCTCGAAGCTCTGAGTAATTCAGGCTGCTCCTCTCTGCTCCCCCTCTGCCATGACCCTTGGAAGGGCAGATTGGATTCTGTGCCCCATTTGGTGGTGTTGAGCACTTGGTTCCTGACTGCTCAGGCTGTGGATCTGGGGTGAGAAGGGCTGTCAAGTGAAACCACCCGTGGCGTCGTGGGGACATGGCCTCCAACAGCAGAGAGCATCTTCAGGGCTCCCTCCTCCCTCTCACCATCCCTGACAGCGTTCAGGAAATGTGGAGATGAGGCACTTAGGGACATGGTTTAGCAGGATGGTGTTGAAGGGCTTATGGTTGAACTTGATGATCTTGAGGTCTTTTCCAACCATAATGATTCTGTGATTCTCTCTTGCAGGAGAAGTGGTGAACACCCACGGTCCCGTGGAACCAGACAAAGACAACATCCGTCAGGAGCCGTACACCTTGCCCCAGGGCTTCACCTGGGATGCCCTGGACCTTGGTGACAGAGGCGTGGTGAGTGTGGGCACCTGGGCACGCACTGGTGGGGAGGGCATCTCTGTTGCTCGGTTGGCAGTGCAGTGCTTGGACTGCCAGAGGTGTCTTTGGTGGCTGGAATGTGTCCTCCACCCTTATGAGCAACACTCCAGCTCTCCGATCTCACCGCCTCCTTAGTTAGGTGGGTCGTTTCCCCTAAAACAGGTACTTACCTCCCACGTGTTGGCCAGGGTTGATTGGTTTCTTCATGGGGGATGGCCAGATGGGAATGTTTTTCCATGTTTTTAAAGTGTAAGCATGGAGTTTTTTCCAGGCAAAGACACTCCAGATCGTGGCCATCTTCCTGAGAGTTGACCTGGGGGTGGCAGGAGTGTCTGTGTGCCCTGCTGCTAACTGTGCTCTGCAGGGCGCCCTTCTAGGAGCCCAGAGCCAGCAGCAAGGAGAAGGGAGACGTGCCAGTTACAGGGACACGGCAACACGCGGTTCCCAATGCCGCAGCCTCATGGAAAGCGAGTTTTGGGTCGTGCTTCAGAGCAGCTTCGGGGTGTGACTGCTGAAAACTCCCTTGACCTGCTTGATGTCTCCTGCTGCAGCTGAAGGAGCTCTACACGCTTCTGAACGAGAACTACGTGGAAGACGATGACAACATGTTCCGCTTCGATTACTCTCCCGAGTTCCTGCTGTGGTGAGTGGCACCGTGACCACGCACCACAGAGCACAGTGGGTGGATAGCACTCAAGCTGCCTCTGCTCACCTTTTTTCTCAAAATTTCGCTTTGTTATCTGTCACTCTCTGCACGTGTCTGGGAACTGGGTGTCCCAGGTGCTCTGCAAGAGACCTGTCTGTCGTGTAGTACTGCCTGCCTCAGGCCTCTTTGAGATATTGGAACCTAAAACTGCATTTTTTCCTCTTTGTTTTGATCCCTTGAGCGTTTTCAAAAATTCTGGTAGCTGAGGAGTTTCCCACTGTTCCAGAGTTAAAGGAGGAAGGTGACTGCCAAGTATTATTGCCAGCAATAATACTTGAAGATCTGTTGCAGATGAGCTGCCGTTTCTTCAGGGCGTTCACCAATGGAGGACACAGATTTCCTCCTGGTTTGCGAGTGAGAAATGGCCTTGGCCACAGAGCGCAGGAATTCCCTTGGACCCGAACAGCCCTGCCCTGTAACTTCACAGTTGCCCTCGTTCTCCTGCCACGGGTGTCTTGGGTGGCCTGAAATGTGTCACTGAGTGTCCCAGGACATGGTGGGGAGGCTGGAGGCAGATATGGGTGCAGGGGGCCCTTTGGATGGGTGAGACGTGTCTGTTCCGCAGGGCGCTGCGTCCGCCAGGCTGGCTGCCCCAGTGGCACTGCGGTGTCAGAGTTGTCTCCAGCAAGAAGCTGGTGGGATTCATCAGCGCGATTCCAGCCACCATCCACATCTACGACACGTGAGTGCTGCTCCGCTCCGCTGCTTCTGCTGCACCTTGGTGGCGCGTGGCGGTTCCCAGCGGTGCTCAGGAGGGATCTGACCACATGGCCCTCACTGCAGCACATGGACTGACTGCAGCTGTGGAGACACTTTGCTGCTGGGAGGAGAAGGTGGAGGATATTTAGGGTGGCTGGTGGAGTTCTGTGTGGGGATGTCTTGCAGTTACTTGAGGAGGTTCTTTTCCTCAGTGAGTGGGGTCAGCTTAGAGCTCTGGCTCTAATCCTCCTGGGCTGGATGCCAGCGGAGACTATATTCTCTTGGGAAACTATTGGATAGCAGCTCAAGGAGAGTCTTCCAAAGCACCAGTGTGTCAGGCCTCTGGACCTCAGCCCTTGGCCTTCCTGGGAATTTGACCTCCCTGTGTCTCGTGGGGGCTGGAAGTAAATCGTCCAGGGCATCAGTCCGATCTCCGTGGTCAGGAAAATTGGGTCTCATCCTGTGCATCGTTTCTTTCCTAAGAGAGAAGAAGATGGTGGAAATAAATTTCCTGTGTGTCCACAAAAAGCTGCGCTCCAAACGAGTGGCTCCAGTTCTGATCCGGGAGATCACGCGGCGGGTTCATCTGGAGGGAATATTTCAGGCTGTTTACACTGCCGGAGTGGTGCTGCCAAAGCCTGTGGGGACTTGCAGGTAAGTGACTGCAGTGCTCTGAAGCACTGAGGGCTGGGGGAACCCTCTGCAGACCTTCCTTTACCAGGAGCTACTCTGTTACAAGGTGCTTGGATGGCTGTGCTTGCAGGTGTGGCATTCCCTGGGGCAAGACAGGGCAATTCCAGCTTAGATTTCTGCTCCCCATGCTGTCCTTCGGGGATTAAGCACTGCAGCTTTGCTTAAGCTGCTCGTTTGTCACAAGCCAGGAGACTCTGCAGCACATGCACCTCAGGCTGCCCTTGTTTTTATCCTGGCCTCCGAGAGCCTCTTCTCCAGCCCGCACCATGTTCTCGCTTGCCCTCTCATGGCCACTTCGAGGACCTGCCGCTCTCACAGCCTTCCCGCTGTCCAAGAACAAGTCTCCCACAGCCAATGTGTTTCTGCAGGTACTGGCATCGGTCCCTGAATCCTCGGAAACTCATCGAAGTCAAGTTTTCCCACCTGAGCAGGAACATGACTATGCAACGTACCATGAAGCTTTATCGGCTGCCGGAGGTGGGTGCCAGCAGGGGCTGCAAGCAACAGAACCCAGGAGTTGCTCCCAGCCGAGCGAGGGATGGGGCTCGACATCGGGCACACGAGCAGCTCAGCTGGGTCCATCTTTTGCCTGGAGACTGGGGGTTTGTGTTTCATATAATAAATGGCCCTGTCAAGCCACTGTGCTTTATTTAATTCTTATTTATTTTGCCTGGATACCTGTATTTTAAGGGCATATTTTTGCAGCTAGAGCACCCTATGATCCTTTGTTTCATGGTGACTCATATCCTGTTCTCCTGGTAAAACGAGAATACAGATGTGACAGCCTTCATCTGTCCAAACACAACCTTGGAGCGACCTTGAATTGGGTTAGTCCCTCGTTCAAACTGATCAGTTCTGTCACGGCACTTGTCCTCCTGGGGGAAGTTCCCCAGCTGACTAGAGTAGAAAAGAAAAACAGAGCATGAAAATTGTCCCCACCTTCCCAGACGTTGTTTGCTTCCTTCTGTTGGCCAGAGCTGGTGGTTTGGGTCAGAGCGGTGTTTCAGAGCTGGGCATCGTGCAGCCCAGTGTCCCCTGTCTCCCACCTCAGCAATGGCAGCAGTCACTGATCGTAGCCCTTGGCTTTTTTTGTGCAGAAACCCAGACCCAAAAAACATTTGTGTGACTTGAGTTGGGCTACGTTGAGCGTTCCCAACCCGAGGCTAGAAATGGGGTCATGCTGGAAATAAACACTCGGACGGGAGCCGGGTGTTGCTCTCGCCACCTCTTTCCTTGATGTATCCTGCTGTGCCTGGGGCACTTCTGCCAGCCTGGTCCCCCTGTGCTTGGGAGCAGAGACCTGGAAGGAAGCAGAGACCTTATGTTGTTAATGACTAAGAGGCCTCTCCCAGTGTGACTTGACCCAGCACGGGAGGCTGTGACACCCTGGGCTTTCCTGCAGTCTTTGCATCGGTGTCACAGCCGATCACATCCTTCCAGACAAGCAGGGCTGGGAGGAAAGTGCTTGGCAAGGGCTGTGAGATGGAAAATGGTGCGATCTAAGCAGAAAACATCCCCACGCTGCTTGTCAGAGGCTGCTGAGGAGGAAGGCTAGTCCTTGAGAGGGGTCAAAGCACCCTTGCAAGCCACGCTAACAGTTTGTTCTTGTTTTCTGCAGACTCCCAAGACTCCCGGCTTGCGGCCAATGGAGCACAAAGACATTTCTGCAGTGCACAAGCTCCTGACCGAATACCTGAAGCAGTTCCACCTGACGCCTGTCATGAGCCGAGAGGAGGTGGAGCACTGGTTCTTACCTCAAGAGAACATCATTGACACCTTTGTGGTAGAGGTGAGAGTGTTCTGGGCTTCCCCCACCGCTGGAAGGGTGTGCAGTGAGCTGCTCCGTTCTCTGCAGTAGAGATCAGAGAGGTGGCTGCCCTCCTGGGCAGTGGGAGCTGGGATCCTCTTGCAGGTGCTGGAGTTTGAGCTGCTGGAGGACGATGCTTCCGTCCTGGGCTGCCATGAGCCTGCCCACTGGGCGCCCACGGAGATGGGCAAAGCCCCTCCGCACTTCAAAGCGGCATCTCCTGGTTGTGTCGTGCGGCTGTGTCACCGCTGTGTCACCCTTGGCTTTCAGAGCGCCCCTGGGGAGGTGACAGACTTCCTGAGCTTCTACACGCTGCCCTCCACCATCATGAACCACACGACCCACAAGAGTCTCAAAGCTGCTTATTCCTTCTACAACGTGCACACCAAGACACCTCTCCTCGACCTCATGGGCGACGCTCTCATCCTTGCCAAGTCGGTGAGTGCTGGCAGGACCGGGCAGGTTGGGGGCAGCACCCTTGGGTTCTGGGCAGCTCATCACAGGCATCTCAAGCCTCCTGGCTGCGCTTGAACCTGTGGGGAGGGCCAGTCATGGGCTTTGTACCTTGTACTCAGTGCTGTACGAATCCAGATCCTAAAGGGTCTGCAAGGCAGGAGGAGAAAGGAACGCTAGTAGAGGGCAGGCAGTGCCCAAAGAGGAGAGCAGCCGATGGCTAGAGGAGCTGATCGCTGCTTTCTTGCCTGTGCAGAAAGGATTCGACGTGTTCAATGCACTGGATCTCATGGAAAACAAAACCTTCCTGGAGAAGCTGAAGTTTGGGATCGGGGACGGGAACCTGCAGTATTACCTGTACAATTGGAAGTGTCCCAGCATGGCACCAGAGAAGGTCAGTGCATTGCTGCTCCTCCAGCCTGGCCAGCACGCGAGCAGGGGTCTGGTCTGGCCTCACTGAGGCTGTGGGGACGGGCAGGCCGCCCGGGTCTGGTGCTGTCTTTTCAGCTCAGCATGGGCAGAAGCTCTCACCAGTTGGTCTCCTCAGAGTAATTTTGCACTTGGACCTATGTGGGGCCATGTGTGTCGGTCTGTTTTCGGTGTCCTCACACGTCCTGGTGAGACCAGCCGGACAGGGGCTGCTCTAGGGAGCGCAGTGGTGCTTGGAGAGCCATGGGGTTGCTGCTGAGCAGGAGCCCGCGGTGTTTGCGGAGCGGCCGAGCCGTGGGATCAGCCACATGGTCCCCAAGGCCGGCGACTCATTGCCCCCAGCTGCTCTGGGCACTTGCAGCTGCTTCTAGCAGGGTCCCCGGGGAGGTGCCCTGGTGGCTGGGCCATCATCAGCAGTGTCCAGTTGCCCTCTGGCTACCGTGGGTCCGCGAGGAGGTGCTGCAGTTCAGCATCCTTCGGTTCCTTGGCACGTTGGCACGGATAGCGCTGGAGAAGCTCCTGCTGCCCCTCTGCACTGGGTGCTGGATCTGCAGCGTGTCCAGCCAGGTCAAAACAAGTCATTAATGTAGCTGGACTTTGATCGCTCTCGCAGAGCCGGTGAAGCCGAGTGGGCGGCTGCTCTGCGGGAAGCAAGAGGCTCCTGCCGGCAGCCAGAGGTGTGAGGTCCAACAGGCTGATTAACGTGGCTAATTGCTTGTCCTGGTGGCGTCTCCAGGTGATATTTGGGTTGCTGTGCCCGCAGCGCCGAGGCCTGCAGCACCTGCAGGGCACTGTGCCACAAATCAACACTTTTTAAACCAATTCTGCTCCATCACCGATGCTTTAAAAAAATAACCCGAGGGGGTTGCTGGGAGATTTATCCAAGTCCTTCCCTCGCTGGAAGGGCTGATGGATGTGTGCGCCTGGTGCTGGGAGCTGCTCTCCTGCTGCGCCCTGCGGGGGCTCTGAGCCATCTCCGCGATCCGGGCGGATCCCTGGGAGCAGCCACCAGCCCCAGGGGTACCCAGAAGTGTCCCGAGCAGGACTTGGCGCAGTACGAGGCTGCCAGCGAGCAGCTGCTGTCTAACCTATTGCTGTGAGCTTAGAGACAGTCCTGGCTAGAAAATGCCACGAGCCAAACCCCAAAGCAGAGGTGCTGCTCCGCACATCCCATCGTGCAGACCCGCCGCCCCGCTCGTGCAGGGCGGCTAGGAAACCCCTAAGCCTTGGCCACCTCCGCATATCCGATCCGGCAGGACCGTGCGCCCGTTTGGCTGCACAACCTGCCCGTCTAGCGCTGGGCTCTGCTGGCCTCAAAGCCCTGGAGCCGGTGGGTGCAAACACGGCCAAGCTCCGCGAGCCTCTCGTCCATCCCGCTGTGGGCGCGGGGCGGAGGACGCTCGCGCTCGGGCACTTCTTCACCCGCTGTCCCCGTTGGCTCTCCCAGGTTGGACTGGTGTTGCAGTAAGCGAGCCCTGCGAGGAGAGCGCTGCGAGGAGGAGCTGGGCCCGCGAGACGCTGCCCTCGCCGATCCCGCCCGAGCCGGACCCGTGCGCGGAGCAGCGGCACTGGACCCGCTACGCAGACGTCGACCGATTTTTAACGCTTGTCTCACACACAACCGGCCACGGCTCCCCCGGTGGCCTCGGTGGCCTCCTTTGTTTTGATTTAATTGCATCCTCGTAAAGACGTGATCAAGGGAATGTAACTGCAGAAACTAGCTCATGATTGGCATATAATGGATTTAACGGGTGAATAATAAAAGTATATATTATATATATTTTAAATCTTTCCTGTTCCAAACTGACGCTAATGCACTCATCTGCTGAAGGCCACCTCCTGGTCCCTGGACCGTGACTCTCCTCACCAAGAAGCTGGGTTGGCAGAGGTGGTTCCTTAGTGTGCCAGGTTCTTTCTTTGTCTGCGCAGAAAAGGGCAAATCCTGCCCCAGGAAGGAGCTCGGCACTTCGGGCTCGGTGGCACCGGCAGCTCAGCAGGGACTCGGTGGAGCCGCGGCCGGGAGCGGCAGGACTTTGCTGCCGTGCTCTGCGTGCCCGCAGGGCTCCCGCCCGACGCCTCGTGGAGGACACGCTGCCCACGCTCCGTCCCTCTGCTCGGCCGCCTCCGTCTGCTGCCTGCTCCGGTCGACTCGCTCCTTCCCGTCCCGGCTCTGCCGCAGGTGCCTTGAGAGGGAGGATGGCGCCGTCCCTCCCTGCGGGCTCGGGAGCAAGTCTCTGTTTATCACTAAGGGCTATTTGTGCAAGCGCTGCCTTGTGCCGCCTCCTCCCCAGTCCCGGAGCCTCCAAGCAGGACTGCGCCGCAGCACGAGCCCCAGCGGAGACGTGGCAGCTCCTGACGGTCCCGGGCACTCGGCTTCCCGCCGCCCTCGGTGCGCGGCCCGGATGCACCCAGCTCGACGCTGACTCCTGTGGCTGTCTCCTTCCCCGCTGCCTGGCTCTGCAGGATGGGCGCTCGGGGACGCTCCGTCACCGCTGGCGCACGCCGGAGCACTCTGCGCACTTGCTTTGCTCAGGCTTGTTGTCTAAACCATGCAAACTACGAACACGAGTGTTTCCCTGCAAGGCGGGAACATCCTCTTCACCCGGGGGTGAAGCCCTTGAGCCTCTCCAGCGCCGACGCCAGCAGCCTCGTGCTCCATGCGCTATGCAGCTTCCCATGTGATGGAATTCCATAAAGATGAACTTGTGCGAGGAAGTCAGCTCGTCCTTGACTGAGG
>NW_010576448.1:163684-181476 GCF_000705375.1 Tinamus guttatus | reverse complement strand
TGCTCCAGGGTTGCACAGGCACCAGGTCCAGCTCAGCACGGACCTGTGCCACCACTGATCCTTCTGCTCCTTGTTTCTGCCTGGGCACGGGCAAGGCCGGGGGGTTTCCAGATCCACGAGCTGGATGTCTGCTGTGAGAGCACAGCGCACGAGAGCAACCCGAAGCGCATCCATGGTGGATGTCAAACTAAGGAGCAACTAAAACCCTAAATATCCTCTTGCTCTGGAACAACAAACTCCTTCCGCAGCGCTCTCCAGCAAACCGGGCATCAGAAAGCAACTGCAGATCTGAGAAGCTCCAGATGTCCCATGGCTGGAGCTGCCAACGTCCCGGGGGTGGTTACCCTGCCACCCTCCCGACCCGCAGGAACAACATTCGTGTCTGTTTATATTCACCTTCTCACTGGCATCCGACACAAAAGGGCTGTCAATACTGAGGCACGAAAGCATTTGTTCCTGCTCCTCCAGTGAGTAAGGCTGTGACAGGCTGTTCAGGAACAGTTCTACAGCAAAAAGGAGACAAGGAAGATATTTGCTGTGATTCCTTTCATGCTTCCTGCTCTCATGTCAGTTTACTGCAAGTAATACCTGAAGTTTTCTCAGCATTATCCAATCTACGCTGACATTAGTGTCTGTAAAATACCTGACACACAATTCCTGGTAAGTAGAGGCTATTGTTGCCATTGTGAAAATAGGGAAACGGAGCCCGAAGCGACAGGATTTGTGCAACAACTTGCAGCAACTCAGGGACAGGAGGAGCACCCGGAAGTTCCCGTTTCTTGCCTATCACTCCAGTCTTCCGTCTAGATCCATCTGCATCATACCCAGGAAAAGATAAACTTAACCATTCAACTCCTGCAGTAACTGGCACTGAGAATATACAGACCTGACAAGGACCCCAGGCACCCCTAAAATGCTGGTAATCATTCCTCAATTCTGTGGCAATTGTTACACTTCAAGAGAACTTTTTCCTATTTATTTATGAAGACAAGAAAGTATGGGGTAAAAAAATGAAAGTCTGAGATGTTCTCTGGCAGTGGAACTGGACGAGAACTTTAGTGATTTTCACACTGAACTTTTACAGCTGCTGCTACCCCAATTCCCTGGTAGGGGGATATGGGTTTTCCAAAACCCACGACAAAACATTTGCAGACTGATCTCAACTTAGCTGCTTTGCTTGATATCTCCCATCTGACAGGCTTATCTCTATATTAACCTAGAGAAATAACTGGCCAGAAGGCAAAAGAGAGCAACTGCATTTTTATGATATTTCCAATTGAAAAGTTGAATTCCTTTTCCATTTTGCTCACCTATTTCTAGTTGCTGAAGTTCTTGTTCTGAGATGGTTGTTACTCTCTCTGCATGACTGCAGCTCTTCAGGGGTAGAGGAGCCAAAGAAGAGAGAGGGGGAGGATCCCAGATCCCAGGTAACTCCTTGCACAGGTTCCAAGGGGTTCCCTCGACCTCCTCTGTTTGCTCCAGCGATGGGGGTGGTACCTCTGGGCTTGCACAAGAAACTTTCCCTGACAATTTCGGGTCAGAATCAGTCTCAGAAACTGGGCTCACTGTGGGGGACAGGGAGGCCTGTTGATCGTTTTCTTTGTTTAAAGCCACATGTCTGGGCTCTCTGTATTCGCCTTTCCAGGGGCTTGTCACGCCTCCCACTGCAATAACAGAAAGGAGACAAGCATTAGCATACAGAAAAAAACGAGCAAAAGTCACGTTCGTCAGCAAATGTGAGGTTCTGAGTTGCATCTAACTGCAAAACACCAGGTCACCAAAAGAAGACAAATCATGTCTGCAAGTTCTTGCTACACTGTAGAGCCTTTCATTTTTCAGCAGGATTATTCTGAAATAAATTTGAAGAGTGCCAGAGGGAAGGCTTTGACCGCAAACAGGAGTTACAGTCAGGGATTAAATAAGCTTTTTTTTTTTCTTCCAGTTTTGCTGAATTCAAGACTTTAGCTCAATAGATGCAGAAAATATTTCAGCTCTGCACGAGCCCAGGCCATGGTCACACCTTAGACACACTGATATCCTCCCCAGGACTATTCAGACATAGCTGGTGACTGCCTGCTCTACCAGTGTGGGTAGGCACCTTTCAGGGAGGACGCTTTTACCTTCTTCGAGTGCGACCGTGGCCTTGGTTTTCAGTTCAGACGCAGACGCTCTTTGCACAGGCTCTTTCTCCAGGCCCATTTTAATAATCTCAGCAGTGAGAGGGTTGCAGGAAGGCGGAATTTCCCTCAGAGGAGGCGGCTCCTTAGCTATCTGTGTGACAAACAGGAAGTGAAAGAGGTTAAAGCAGAGAGGCTTCGTTTGTTTTCAGAAAGGTTCTTCCCATCCTGAGAGTTTCCAACTGAAATTATGGCATTAAATGAGACATCTGTTAGGTACAGAATCAAAGACCTGAGTAGTAATTTTATTACTAAATGGCTATAACGTCACGCTCAAGTCATGAGCAGGATAAAGGAGGAGGGGAAAAAAGCCCTAGCCCAGCTGGCTCTCCGACAGCCTTCCTGAAGTGACTGTCTGGCTGGTAAAATTAGGTTTTCCCAGCTTAAGTGCCTTGTACTGGAGCTATTTTGGGTCACTTACCTTTAGACAGAGTGGGTGGTTGTAGTATTGGGTCCACGGGTGGCACCCGTTGAGCATGTGCAGCATCATACAGCAGCTGCTCCAGACATCCACTTTGGAGTCGCAGCGCTTCCCCATCACCACCTCTGGAGCCATGTGAGTCTCCGTGCCAGGTACATAGTTCCCTAAAATCACGATGGTAAAATCAAAAGATAATCACTGAATGGAAAAGAGAGAACTGTTCCCCTGCAACTGCTAGGAAGCCTTATTGCTTTTTTCAGAAAAAGTGACACAAAAGCCAGCTTAACCCAAAAAGTAGTGTCACATGCTCCTCTCAGCTGTCCCGAGGCTACATCTCCAAGTCAGTGCCATCCCAGAAGTGTGGATGTGATCTCTTGCAGGAACAAAACACTGACTGGAGCACTGCTGATGTGATTTTACAGAAAACAGCCACCTTCTGGACAGAGATAAGGACCAAGTTCCAATCCTAAATGAATTTTAGCTGGCAGTGGGCTACATCGATGAATGCAACACTATGAGCAACATAAGTCTGGAAACACAACTGCCTGCAAATTAGCCAGGCATAAATGTCCTAGAGGAACAGAACCACAAAGATCTCCAGGATCACAGCACACAAATCTTACCTGTGAGCAGGAACTTCCCCAAGCCGTCTGCATGAAGGTGAGCAGAGTGTCCAAAGTCACAGAGAAGAGCCCTGCTTCCATCATCAGATAAGAGCACATTGTCCGCTTTAAAAAGAGGTTTTAAATTAGTATCTGTGTATTGTAGTCACTCATAAGGAAAAAAACATCCAAAGGCCAGAGAGCTACAGCCTTTGCTGAGGGCAAACTAAGAGCCACTAAACTTACCGAGCACCACTGGCTTTAGCAACTACACAGTTAGAGCTATCCTGACTTGTGCCCTACCAGTTATCTGCTCTGGGGATTCCTCTAGCCCAGGGGAGAGGCAAACAGCCTCTCAGACCCACTGGATGAGAGAGAGAACGAGGTGACAAATATTATATGTCCATCTGTTTAAAATGAAGTTAAACTCAATCTGAATCGCAGAGCAGAATAGCTAAATATAACCTTTCTGCCGCTACCTAACTCTTTTTCTCCAAGCAGTTTGCTCCTTTTTAAGAAAAACAGAAGAAATAACAATATATGTTAAGCAGTATTCTACCTTTTACATCCCCGTGAAGAATGTTTTGAGCGTGAAGATACTCCAGGCCCTCCAAAGCCTGGCCCAGATAACTGAGAGCTCTGTCCTCGGGCAGGCAGCCGCTCTGTTTAATCAGCTGGCCCAGGGAGCCACCTAGAAGAAAATCCAGAGAGTTCATGTTAGCCTGTAAACACCTCTCAGCAACATCAACAGTTCTCATTTTGTCTGGAGCAACAAGAACTGCCAGGTCTGGCAGTCTTTATCTTCCATGCATGGGTCTGTTCCCTCTTTATAATCCCCACCTTTTTACTGCCCATGGAAACCAGCCTCTTTCAGGCAGCCTTTTGCTTAGCATCGGTTTAACAGCTTTGCTTAGTACCAAAAGCAATTTCTCTGTGACCAGATGAAGCACTTCTAGACTGCACTCAGCTGAGCCTTCCAAGGCTTTGCTTTCCATGGTCCTGGCTGGGGAAAAAATGCCTCAGGCAAAGGATGTGTCTAGGTTTGCTTACACTGCATTCCCTGTTACAGCACAGTGGGCTTTATAGGTACCGTGTAAATACACCCCTGTATCTTCAAGCGAAAACTGAGCATCAGCTGTGTGCTTTAGGGAGAATTTGTAGCTGGTGTCCAAGAGAGATTTATCTTGAACTGGGGAGAGGGGGAAGAGGAGAAATTACTCCTCTCAGAAACAATCATGTCTAAACAGCAGCGGGTGCAATACATAGCTACGCCACCCCACTGAGGAATTAACACTAGGAACAGCCTGGATACACCAAAGGGCTAAAAGATTTAAAACTGGGGCAAGAGGAAGAGGAGACCAGAGTCCATTGCATTTGACAACTACAGTGGCTTCCACTGGGACTGCTCCTTTCTCACCCTCCATGAGCTTCATGAAGATCGTCACCCAAGGCCCTTCCTTCACTGCTCCATACAAGGGGACAACTTTAGGACTCGTTATTGCAGCACATGTTGTCAACTCCTCTGCACGGAAGTGTTCAACTTGTACCTGGAGAAACAAAGAAGCGGCACTCAACACACGGTGACAGATTCTCAGCACCGTGTCCCTCCCCAGGGCTGAGCTCAGTGTCCTGCTCAGCCTAGTGTCACAGGCCCCCACATCACCTCCACTGCCCCAAATAAACGCGGGTAGCAGCAAGTGGGAACACTCAGACTGAGCAAGGAGGAAGGGGGACATTAATCCTCAGTCTGAGCTGAGGGCCCATTAGCCAAAAACGATGCCAGGTTCCAACCCGTCTCACTCACGGTTGAATGTAGGGTATCTTTTGGTTTTATTTTTCGTTTTTAATCTTTTTAAGGTCACTTCTGTCCCAGTTAAGAGGACGTTATTGATGGTTTAAGCATTCTGTTTTCATGAGGTGCAAAAGGGAAAAGTCCAGGGATAGAGCAGTGCTTGGAAACACGCAGCTCCTCCGAAACAGGAGGGAATATGAAATATGACCCCAGGCAGTGATCTGCACTATCACCTTTTTAGGTGGTAGTCAGGCTGCACAGAAAGAGTGATTTAAGAAAGACTCTATTCACTAAGTTTGGCCAAAGAAAATAAAACAAGAATTTGCTAAAGACCAGAGGAAAACATGAGTCATTAAGATGCTGGTGGGAAAAGACTGTATCATGTTTCTCCACTGTCAGCAATGCAGTTAGAGGTAGTTTGCTTTGATCTCAAGAATTGGGAGGGCAGGTGCTTGCAACACCAGGCAGGGTGGAAGAAGGTCAGGTAGTCCCCGTCTAGGAAGGGCGGGCAGCAGTAATTCCAGACAGTTGCTGATGTAGAATGAAATATATTACGGTTTACGTGTTCAGTTTGCATGTTAGGACTCACTAGTTAAAAGTGTGATCTGAGAAAACATATTTCTTATCTACAGAAGTAGCCTTTGAAATCTTCTAGGAGTTAGGAAAGACGTTAACTGCCATTTTGAAAGACTAATGCTTCTCCTAACCGGCATCTACTTTCTCTCAGCGCTAATCCACCTCTTATTGCTGAAAATCCCCACTTTTCACATTTATTTCCCCTGAGACTGTGTATTGGCACCGTGGATAATTAACTCAGTAGTTTCATACTGTCAGAGAACAACACTGTCATGTTACCATGAAGTTCTACATCTAAAATGCGAGGATGCAGGATAAAAAATAACTTTCTAGATGTTAAAAGTCTTTTCTATACAGCTCACAAATGAAATGATTTAAAAAACATGGACAAGATGGCTCGGTCTTGCTACTTACATCTTTCCATTAGGCAATGCATCAAGTTGAGAGTAATGTAAACGAGAGAAAGCGAATATTTTTAATTAAAAAAAAAAATCACAACTTCCAATTTTCGCATACAACATTTTCGTTCAAGACAAACACTTCCCACACACTTTTCAAAGTTTTCTATTAATGTGAGAAACCTATCAGTTTGGTGGAGCTGATGAAACTATTCAAGTGTTAAGGGCAAGCAGAAGAGCTCACATTCTCATCACCTCCTTGGGTTATCACTCTGCCTTCACCCCTAAGGCCTACAAATAAATACCTCCATGCGAGTTATATCCGTGTGTGTCACACATCGTATGACGATGATGTATCTTGGCAAACAGTGGGTTATTATGGTAGCTTCTGGAGAAATACAAGCTCTTGGCAAACTTCTAGCACAATCACGTCATTACAATGTGCCGGTGTTGTCGAGGATGCTCACTGAGCAGGAGAAAACTCTCTCCTTTTTGCGTTTTTACTCATCACTTTAGCTTTTCCTATTTTACTCACTTTTCAGCAGAGAAACACTTGCAATGTCATCATTTATAATGGATGTTTTTAAAGATGGGAATATTTACATAAGCAGAAAACTGCAGGACCTTTTTTCCCACCCCTACTAAGAATGCTCTTACAATCTTTTACAATCTTCCTGAAATCTCCACTCTTCTAGTCTGTCTCGGCACAGAAAAGCCAAATGCCCTGTACTGTTCTCTGAAGGTCAAATGAACCTATTTCTTACTGCTCAGAACCTGTGTGCACAGTGGGTCTATCTGCTTCTTCTCTCCATGCCATCACCTGAAAATTTGCTCTGAGCATAACCACAGCAGCATTATTTTCTGGAATGATAAGACTCTATTTCTGCTTTCTTGCCTCAAACAATCCCCCCGGTTTCTTACACCTAGATTACCTTTTTGGCAGCACACTGAAATCCTGTCTGCTTGTCCTCTATTTTGTATACTTCTCCAAAAGAGCCAATGCCCAGAGAACCGTGACACTTTGTCCAGTGAACCTCTTCTCTGTACTCATAATCCACTGGCTTCAGTTTCTGGGGGTTGAAAATCAGAAAACGAGATGAAACAAGCATGGAAAAACATACGCAGAGGATAAAATATTCAGAAAAGCTCAATGGTACCACAGCCTCTCCCAGTGCAATATTGCTTCTGTCACTGGCTTGAGGTGGGAGGAAATGGGAGGACCTGCCAGATTTCTGCATGTGCTGGTTGGTCTAAACAACTGCACCCCTATGTCCTAAAAAAGGGCAGCTTGGAGCTCCAGACTCCTCCCTTCACATGGAGGATATCGTTATGAAGTGAAATCCTATGCACATAAGATACATCCAACTAAATGTAGATCTCTACGTGGGAGCTAGATCCTTCCATAGGATATATGGAGAAGAATCGTGCCTTGGGTCTCAGTGTAGATGTGTACAGGCAGATAAGGCACATCCTGAACTGCACTGACAATGTGATAGGGTTGTCATTGACTGTGAAATCCTATAAGAGGGGTTTAGGGAGGCTGGCAAAGGGCTGCAGTTAGGAGAGATGAATCAGGAGGATTTACAGGCATCAAACTCCTGCCTCTGTCAAGGGACAGGGTAAATTTTGGTTTATTGGCAGAGGTGGCAGACATGCTCTTTGCACCTTTGGGATTTACAGGTTACAGGTGCCTTTTACTGTTGGTGTTAGTGTCCAAGTCATCTTATAATCAATCAAATATTGCAGCCTGTCCACCTGAATGGTCTGGATTCTTTCACAGACCAACAGAGAGGGCATTTTGGAAGACTGACCACCAACAGAGATGCTTCTCATAAATTTTTAAATAAGCCAGGCATATTTTGTGAATGAATAAACCAGTTGGAGCACCAAGACAGGGTTTTATGCCCTTCTAAAAAGTGCTGGGCTCTAGCTACATCATTAAAAACCCTTCAGAAATGGCAGTTGTGCTACAGAAGCCAGTACATGGAGGCAGATTCCCTCTCCTGAACTCTGCCTAGCGCAGCACCGAGGGCAGGGTTGGAAGATCACCTCGTTCAGGAGCACGCCTTCGTTCTCCTCTGCTTTTTGGGATGGTTCCTTCAGGTCCAGACCGCCTCCTCTCCACGTCTTGGCTAGGCTGGCTAAATTCTGCGGTTCACCGAAACTCACACTCCCCTTCAAGGCGTCTACCAAGTATTCTTCCACAGAAATCTTGTCCGAACTGGTTCTCATGGACTGGTTGACACATCTGGGGAAACTGCATTCTAAGTTTAGGCTAGATAAGCGATGCTCACTGTCTGGATAGTTGAAGTCACCGGGGCAGTATGTTCCCAGTGCTTTGAGTTTCATGGCATGGAGAGGACTCTCCAGGGGTGGGAAATGAGGAGGTATTATGTTGTACGGGAAAGGGTGAAGCGTTTCAGGCTGCGGAACACTGTCCTTCGGATAGTGACGTTTCCAAACATGACTAAGGCACTGAACAGGGCTGATCAGCCTTTGCAGTTCTGTTTTGTACTGGCTCCTTGGGGAAGGGAGTTTGCCGGCGGACAGAAGTTTCCCGGGTTTCTCAAACAGCAGCGGATCATAAGCCAAATCCTTGCCAAGTTCTGAAACCCAAAAATTGTTTCTGTAGAGAGTACTTTGGTGTGCTTCATCCTCCTAGGAAACAAAACAGGACAACTGAGCAGGGACCTCAGCAAAGCCACCCAAAATTCAACCAAGAATTGTAGCAGGAGTATCTAAAAGGAGTATCTAAAACCGACCCACACCTGGACTGGAATGGGGGTGCAGCTTTCTTGTTCTGGAGTCCTGGGACCACGTCTGCCAGCAGCCACTGTTTGTATTTTCAGCTTGGATCTTTTTTTATGCCGTTTCTTTCTGTTTTTACCACGATGCCTCCCTCTCCAACAGGTAGGTGCCATCTTCCCCTCCCTTGCGTGGGCCACATTGTTAGGGATTTGATCAAGGCTGTCTGACCGGCTACCGAAAAAATAAAAGAGCATAAAGTCATGAAGTCTTTTAAATCTGATGGTAAAAAACATGCTTTCAATTATTAGCAACAGTTACTTAACAATTATTACCAACAGAACAGGCATGAGAATTAGCAATAACATCTTTGGAGATTTTAAGAATAGAGAACTGAAAGATAACTTCTTACCTTCTAAAATGCAACAAATTAGATTTTGACACCCAAGCAGAATCATTTTAAAACAGAAACAGAGGAGAGGAGGAAAAGAAAAAGAGCACAAAGTATCGATTTGTACAGCATTCACAAATTCTTCAAGGAACAGCAGGACTAGAGGGCAGAGTAAACCGTGAAAAGCACTGAATGCTTCCAGGTCGCTTTGAGACAACATTTGTCTGTGAATTTTAGGGAATACAGAGGTTAAATATAAATAAAATCTATTTAAAAGTTTTGTTAAAAATAACAAAAGCACTTATAATATAAACATCTTCTCTATTTGAAGATGTTTAATCTGTGCAAGGGAAAAGGGTGACTAAGGGAACTGAAATTAAACAGCTTGAAACGGCCAAAAATCGCTGGCATGTAGAGCTCAATTCTTATAATGTTACAATCCCTCTTCTAGGAAATCATACATTTATAAAGCAGCGCTGGCCAGAAGAATATGTGGGGGCCTATGCAAATAGGTGAATCTCTAAAGAAGAATATTTGCCAGCAGTTATTCAATATGATCTTGACAGCTGGGTTTTTGCAAGGAAACAGGAAAATTGATCTTCAAATGAAGAAACTGTAATTGTTGCGTTGATCCATGCAACAGTTACCTGCCGTTATCGAGCAGTGCCACAGCTCACAGCCAGCTCAGCTGCCTCCCTCGCTCTCTGCTGCCTTGGGGCACTGTTAAATGCTTACCAGATCCAGCAGGCAGAGCTCTGGATTGGGTGGGCATTGCCATATTGCCTTGACCCTGAACGTATACCTGCTGTGCATTCCACATATAGCCCCTAAGAACCACCCCACTCTGCTTCTCTGCAGTTGGTTCATGGGGCAGTGTTATAACGTTAGTGGGCAATGTCAGATCCCACAAGGCCAGATTCAGTGCCTGAAATCTGCCACAGATGAGGCAGCATCTTATTCTATTTCCCAATTTCAGCTAGAGAAGACCAAAAACTGCACCTTGCATCTTTCTACTTCAAGCCCATGAACCTCACATAAAACAGATCTCTTGGCCTTCATTTTGAAACAAATCCGCCAACCTAAATACCCAGGCAGATTACAAGGCTTAGTAAATTAGCAGGCATTGGTAATGAGACACATGCAAGGTGTTTTGGGTGGTGTGCACTTTCATTTCTTCCTAATACAAAAAGGTTTTGAGGAAGATTCTTGGGAAAAGACACATCCTTAGCAAGAGCTTCGTTAAAGAGGAGGAGTTCTGGAAAAAAGGGTTGCATGTACAGAGAGCCAGCGTGATTTGAAACAAGTCAGTGCAGAGAACAGGGATGCTGCGTACTCATATTAAGAGACCTCCTACCTGTAGCGCTTACTATGAGCAATGAAGGATCTCTCTGACAACGTAGGGCTGAACTCTTGACTGTTTTCACCTGTGTGAAGAAAACAGGACACATCTTGGTAAGAACTGGCTTGGGAAGCACCTCTACTGCCCTCCTGAACCACGCAGAGATCCAGGCGCATAGATCACCACGCACGGTCACGCTGTGCCCTGCAGTACGTTCTTCCACCCCCAGCATTAGACACCTTCCAGCACTGTGATCCCTTGATGCCTCCAGCTCTTTCCCACCCAAAAGCTGTTTTATTAACACCTTTCAGCAGTCAGTCAAAAATAGATGATCTGGTGGGCACGTTTCTTGTCAGCAAAGCTAGCTGCAATGGCCATATGGCTGTTATTTCTGCTTTATTCAGTAGATGCTGCCACATTATTAAGAGATCTCATGAGCTGCCTAAATAGAGACTGGGATGTGTCACCAATTCCAGCCCACTTGGGCTTACAAATAGAATTCAGCTCAGCTCTCCAGGAGCTCAAAGTGAGTGAAATCGCACACCGTGTTACACATTCCTTTTTCTCAATGAAGAGCAACCCGCCCTGCTACTTACATTCTGCTTGGGCAATTATAGAAATCGATGCAGAGCCGCCTTCTGTTTCTTCTTTTGCTGTTCCTTTGGTGATTACATCATTCAGGATTTTCCAAGGACTGTGAAAGGTGACCTTCTTCGAATCTTCCACTTTGCAGACACTGCTCTGCTTTTCACTAGCGGTCTCGTTCAGCCCCTTTGTTGCCGTGAGCTCCTTCTTGTGCTTCACGTTTGGATCAGGAGCTCCTTGGCATGTAATTCCCATCACTGCCATTTCACAGGTTCAGAGAGGCACTGAGTAAGAACAAAAAGACCACTTGTTACAATACAACACTTACTTCACAGGCAGGAGTGGCTTCAATCTCATGAGCAAGACGGCAGCTGAAGGTATCAGTTACAAACTAACTTAATCCAAATCAAGGTCCTACCCAAGCTCTGATGAAGAAACTAAGTATGAAGCCAGGATTGCCAGCTCACCATCCCTGACTGAGACAACAGAAGAGGTGAACAATCAATGTTATTCTCAGTACTAAAGCATGAGACTACTTAGGTTTCAATGCAAAATGCATTTCTTATTATATTCCCTTAGCTTTGATACATATGGAATAACACAGAAGAGGGAACTCTTCTTAAACAAGAAGAACATTCACACAAAGAGGAGACATGAGAGATCAGATCCATTGGCTGCATTTCTCTGTGCACCTAGGGGAAATCACCCTGCGCCCTTATGGCACAAACCACCTAAATATTCACAAAATGCTGCTAATTTTTTATTGCTTGGGCTCAGATCCCCTCAAACCCATTTCTTGCTCTTCCTTCCAGTGAAACAGGGCTGGGCAACCCGCCTGCCCGTGCGCATCTCCTCCCGCACACCCTCCCTGCCCCTTGCTTGCCAATAGCTTTTGAAACCCTCAGGCCACTAAAAAGAAGCCTGTGTATCAGGTTAATGTTAATCAGGTTAAAGTCGGTGTTCAGAAGAGGGCTGTGATGGTGCTGGAAGAAGAGGAAGGTCAAAGCCACGTCCTCTTGGCAGTGGCTGGCGAGTCAACCAGCCCGACCAGCTGGTGCAAATGGAGCTCCAGACAAGCCCCAGCACACACCAAGCCTTGGCCAGCTGGCAACACAGGGAAAGGTGGAAGGGAAATGAGGATGCAGAGGGAGAAGGACTAAGGAAGTCTGTAAGCAAGGCAGGATAAGGGGGTATTGTGGGGCATCAGCAATGTGTGGAGTTAAGTGTTCCCTACAAACCCACCGGTGTGGAACCGCAGGAAATGAGGCCCTGGCCGGCTCCCGCGGCCCCTGCCCTGCGCTCCGGGAAAGGCAGGACGCGGCTGTTCTCCTCTCAGCCAGGATCAGCCCTCACGGGACGTTCCCCGCTCCATGGCCCTTGCACGGTTCAAGCGATGGCTGAACCCGAACGTTTCCATCGTTAACCACGGCCCCGAGGGAGCGCCAAGCGCCGCCGGCCCCGGGAGCCGAGCGCCGCCGCAGCCACGAAGCACAAGGCCACGAAACTGTCACCAGGGCCAGTCCCGTGGGCCTCAGGGGCTGCATCTGCAGCAGAGATTGGCTTTTATTCCACTCTTCTTCTTTCTTTTTTTTTTTATCTGTTTCCCAGGGGCAACAAGCCCAGCAACACAAAGCTCAACGGGGAAAGCTCCAGAACAGGCAGCAATGGGTGCTCGGCGCCACCAAGGAAAGGGGAAGGGAAGGCTGGAGCCAAGGGGAAGGGAAGGCTGGAGTCACCCAGCGAGCTGGCAGGTAGGCAGGAGGCGTCCCGGGCACGGCGAGCCGCAAAACCCAGAGCCGCTGCAGGAGGAGCGGCCCCGGCGCCCCCGGCCTCCGCTCGCCAGAAACTGTGTCAAATCTCAGCGCTGTAAAATAATCCCTGGGAGCAGCACAGAGGCAGCCTGCCAGATGACTAACCCAAGCCACCAGTGACCAAGCTGACAAGTTCGGAGCTATTTTTGTCCTCACTCTCTCCCGATTTGCATTAACTCTGTGTCTCCTCACCTTGCAGGCCTGCAGGGCAGAGCTGCTCCCCTCTCCAGCAGCGCCGGATTCTGCCAGGCGCCCCCGGCTTCAATTAAAAGACGGAGAGAGCGGAGAGGCAGAACCGCGAGTCTGGAATGGAAAAGAGCAACCCAGAAACATCACTGAGATGGAAGCCAACAAAGTAGGTGCTTCACTTGCCAAGTGGAAACAAATCAGGGATAGTTCTGGTGAAAGCAACGTCCCCCAGCGTGGAGCAGCCGGCTTAATGGGTGACTCAGGCCTAAGGAGGCTGCGTAGGCCCCGAGCCGACGAGCCCGGCCCGGTTTAACGGTTTCCACATCATTTCCAGCTCCATGGGAGAGTCAGAAACCCAACTGTTTCACACTATGCAAAGTGAATTAGGGGAGAAGCTGTGATTCCTAAAAGCCCGAGCTTTTAAGGAATTACGGAGCTGTAACATTTCCTGCGGGCCATACTGCACCCTGAACTAGCCTCACCGCACGGCCCCTTTGGGGAGGTGATCGCAAGTCCCACTCATACTGCACGCAGCTATTTTTTGACAAAGCTTTTGGTAAAAGGAAGCTTTTTGATAAAGGAAGCCTTGGGAACACCGCCTGGATATCTGAGGTCCACAGCAAGATCCGTGAGGAGAGGATTTACCCCACGGGAGACAGGCTGGAGCGGCGGCCTCGAGGGCCTCTCTACCTGCCACCAGGACGAGCGTTTCCACGGACAGACGCACGTTATAAGGTAACACCAGGAGCCACAGGTTATGGAGCTGGAGGGTCACTGCTTCTTCCCCAGAACTGCTCCTTTGTTTTTGAAAACTTCCTTTCCCTTGACCAAGTCACTTGGGTTCAACTGTAAGTCTCGATTTCAGTATTCCCAATTTTCCTCCTTCCTCAAAACCAGCACGGCCCTGTGTACAGCGAGGGAAGAGAAAGCCAGGGAACGCTGCAGACAGAGGCAAACTGCATCCCTAGCCCACACAGGGCCTTTGCAAGCTCCTCCATCACGGAAGACTCCTTGCCCCTTATCTTCGCCACGATCTCACACTCACATCTAGCTCTGTGTTAGCTCTCGCTGCCGTAAAACAGAAAGAGCGTTTTTACAGCCCGAGAGCCGGGCGCAGCATCGCGCGCGTTGCGGGGCTGCCGCCAGCGCAGCTCCTTCCTCGAGGAACGGCCACGTTGCTTGTCCGGGGAGGACAAGGGCGCCCGGGCCGGGCCAGAGCGAAGGGGCCGCTCGAGCCTCGCGGGGACAAGGGACACCCTCGTGCTCAGCGCTCCCTTGAAAATCCCCTCCCTCTCCCACCTTCAGACAAGCCAGGCTCAGCGGATCCTCCATCCCAACGCTGGCCGCTTCCACTGCCTGGCACCTTGCAGGAACGTTTCCTTGTGACTCAGGGTCACTTTGCTCACAGCAGCCAGACAAGAGCGGCAAACACCTCCCTGCTCCGCAGAGCATCACGGCACGCGGCCCCGCGCGCTCCGCTCCGTCCCATCTCCCTTGCCAAGCTGCCCTTTGGAGAATTTTAAGCCACATTTTGCGGAGCAGCCCTGTATTTTACTTAACAAAGACAAAAAAAGACTTGGGTAAGAGCTTTAAAATACACAAAAGACTTCATATATCGGCTTCAAAGCATGGAGATTTCTTCTCCTGGTTTGAGTGCTAATGTTCAGTAGCAGTTTCACATTGACATTTAGTTTGAGAAAAAAAAATCATGTTGTCTCAGTGAGGTTTCCCACTTCCTTATTGAGAAGAGTTCAATGCACAACGCATCAGCTTAGGTCAGCCCTCGCTTTTGCAGCTGCTATTGGTTTATTGGAACATCTAAGTAAAATTTTAGCAATGTTGCTTTACTGCCCACTGCAAAAAAAGTGATAGTGGCCAAGAGCAGGAATTCATCCATCACTGTAACCTGGAGCCTCGGCCCAAAAAATGATGCTCAACCTCTAGGGATCTTCAGTTTCTGACAACTGTAGCTCTGTCAGGAGGTATTCCAGAATATTTGAGAATCCGTCTTGAGTACCAGCTAAAGAAAGACAATCTTATCAACAGCACACGACAAAAAATGAATTACACTAAACATCTAGTGCCCAGGAAGTAGAAATATTCGCGGTGCTCTTTCAAGCCCGAGGAGCTTCTTCCATTTGTTCAGGACTTCTCCTCTTGTCTCCCTCTGCCTGGGGAGCGTAGCTGATCGTCCCTGCCCACGTTTCTGATGGAACTGAAATTCAGAAGGTTCCGTTTTCAGCTGTGTCAGTTTAAGGCGTATTATTGTCGCATGGCTATGAGGTTGTTATTTAAACAAGCTCGGTACAGTCAGCAAGAAAGAAGTTTCAATTTGCCTCAGAAGGGAGCAGAAAAGAAAAAGAAGAAAAAAAAAAAGCTATAGTACACAATACAATACACAGCCCTACCTTAAAACATATGGAATGCTGCTAGAAATTTGGGAGAAAACCAGATAGCTACAAGGTCCACAAGCAAAATAAACAGAGTGCCTGGCTGATAATAATACTGGGGAGTCAGATCACTGGTTTTCATCCACAACATGCACAGTCTTTGCCACTGATACCCATGTGTCAGCACAAGGGGCATCTTGGCTGGTGCCTCTTGGTCTCTCCTGTGCTCTCGATGTGAAGGTTGACCTGAAGATCAGCAGTAGCTTCTGCCTAAACCCTAGCAGGACTCACGGTTTGAAGGGTTTCACTATCAGGATCACGGTCATGAGCGAGCTGGGTTATAAGTGATAATAAATATGCAAACATATCCTTTCAAGTGGTTTGACAGCAAATACTTCAAAATCCCGTTTCAGCCATTTATGTTGCTTACTATAAACACCAGGATAATAAGCTTCAACTATCCTTTCAGTTGCCAGACATTAATATATTGCAGTAGCTTGGATACAGACTCTGTAGAAAAGTATTTGATTGGATTGAACCAGTACCTGTATTTCCCAAAGTACCCAAATATTTCCTGCTGTGTAAACGTGGGTACAACTCGCCCCTAGCCCAATCTTTTCATGCTGGGGCATGTCCTTGAGCAAGGACACGAAAGACGCCGTTTCCCCCAAGTTCATAAATGTCACCGCATCCCAAGTCACTCAGGACAGCTAATTTCTCCAGGCTGCTCTATGAACAACTATTACAGAAAGCATCAGTCTAAAACTTGATGCTGACAAAGTTCTCTTTTCAAATCCAACTTTGCTGTTTATACACAAGCTTTGAGGACACAGCTTAAAAACATCCTGACTTTTCAGGCCCATTTGCGGAGAGAAGCTATTTCCTCAAGATATAAGCACTTAAATGGACAACTTCCGACACGAACCGCAAGTGCTCACTGAAATCAATTTGGCGCAGGTAGGAGACGGAGCTTTCACCAGTTCTTACCAACGCTGTTATACGGCTGGAGATTTTCAGTTCACGCTTATCAAAAACACCACAAAAAGCAACAAGAAAGCAGCAGTGTCAAAACGCCAGGCAAAAACAGGAGTTCTTGTATATCCGGTATGGATAGGAGCATTTCTACATAAGCTTAATTGATTCTCCATCTTGCAGAACTCAATTAGTACGATTTTATGTGAGAGATGTGAAAAAGACCAACTTCTCTGCCTCCATTGAGCAATATCAGAGAAACTCCCACTTTAACAGCAGCATCTAAGAGCCATGTTTCAGATCCGCACTGTTCCATGTTCTCCAGGGCTTACAAGTTGATGCTATTAAAACATAATTAAAAAAGACTACAGATTTAAGTCCCCCCATGTCTAGGCCTCTCCTCCTTGCCCCACCAGGGCATCCTGTGGATCTCCCTTCCACAGCATCTCCAGACCCTTCCCTAATCCAGGTCTCTTCCACTCAGGGCCAGATGCACTTCTTGGAGCCTGGGAGACCTTCACTCTTCCCAACCTTTCTCATTCCATCTTCACCAGCAAATTAGCGCAATATCTGCCAACAGCTTCACAAGTTGCCTTCGAAGGTTCAAGGGACACCCCATTCTCCTGCTTGCCATTAGGGTACTAATTAGTGGGCACATCCCTCTTACTGCCGCTACTCATCCCGATCCTCCTTCCAAAGTTCATTAACTCCAGCATAGTCGGGTCAGGCCCCGCAAACCCTCCCAATCTGGGGCTGTTACACACGTGTCCAGGATAGCCCTTCTCCACAGCAGACTATCCCGAGATGCCGTCTCTCCTAACAGTTAAAATTTAATAGTTAATAGCAAATGACTCATTCCCGAGGAATCTAGCGGCAGGGCCAGTCATAGACTCTTAACTTTGTTAAAACGCAATAAAGCGGCGCGCGACAGACGCGTGTCTGAGGCCCGGCTTCGGTTCTCCTCCTCACCGGTGTCACAGCCAGGAAGCTGTAAACCCCGCTGCAGAAAACGGGTCCAAAAAGGCGCTCTAGGAAGAAATTCGAGCGTTGTTTATGGCCACGAGTTTCAGACTGCCGCCTGGGACACGCGCCGGGCCCGGACACGTTTCTAACGCGACTGCCGCAGCAGACAGGAAGCATCTGAGATCGACCACAGCAGCGACTTATTAATCAGCAGAGAAGCGTTTTAACCTTTTTGCCAGAAGAGGAAAAGAAAAAAGGGGTTTTGTCAAAGCACAGGGCCGTGCGCGGCGAGCGGGGCGGCAGTTTAACCGAACTTCCGATCTTATTCACTCGTGTTTGGGTGAAGGGATCTTAAACCTGCCCCTCTGCCGGCCGGCGGCGAAGGGAGCGTGAAACTGCGCCCGCGGCAGGAGCAAGGGGGAAAAGGTAAATCATGAGGGG
>NW_010576448.1:142862-155441 GCF_000705375.1 Tinamus guttatus | reverse complement strand
GAGACCCAGAGCCGCCCGCTGCCAGCCGGCTCCCCAGCACTGCTCCCACAGCCGTCAGTTTTTCCAGGGAAGCGCGGCGCTAGGCGTGCACGCCGAGAGCAGCACGGGGGCTGAAGCTGCAGCGTTCCTGCCCGCGCCAGCAGCCAAGCCCTGCGCTTTCACCGGCGGAGCCCTCGCTGGTGCCGGGCGCTGCGGCGCGCAGGGCCGGGGCGCTCGTGTTCCCGGCTGCGCTATTCACTCGAGGAATCCCCTAGCAACAGCCACAAAACATCCATGGGGTTGACAAACAAGAAACCCATTGACCAGCCTGCCGGGTCTCCACACAAACAAACACACACTCTGCACTGAACATAATATCGGAGCTCAAGTCCTAGGACTACACCAACCCGTTCCCGCACTGTTTCTGTTGTGCCAAATCCGTATACCTCTAATTAGACCAACCTCTCTTCCTCGGGGTTTTCTTCTGTTTGCTTTAAAAGCATTTCCCCCGAGGCCATCTGTCATCTTGAGGCTGCCCAAATTTGTTGGGCACTTATTAAAAAGTCAGCCCAGACTGTTACCAATCGATCAGTCCTAGACAGTCATCGTTAGTGTGCAGCATTCTCTGGGAGTCTGCTTTCCAATACTAATATTTGAAAAAAGGGTGAATACAGCAAAAATACCGTTGCTGATTAAACTGCTGCAGTCTCAGGGAAGGAACTCAGGCTTTCTCGGTGCAGTCCTCTGGGCAAAGCTTGGGTGCCACCTTGGTCTTCGGTTCAGTCCTGCTGTGAGCTGGGTTTGCACAGGTTTGAGCTAGGAGGTCACCATAACTTCACATTTTCCATCCAGCCCTTGGTAGTGTTTGAAGGGATGTAAACCTAGCACACTAAAGTGACTCTATATTTAGTTGTTTAACTAAGAAACGGTTACGCAGTGACTCAGTTGTAGTCTCCATACGCAGATTCTGATTTTAGAGGGCTCTCCATTTTAACAAATAAAGGTGTAACAAGCACCAACAGGCAGGAGGAGCAAGTTCTCCCTCAGCCCTGAAGTCAAACTCGAGTGTCTAAGCTACAGGCTTGACCATCTCCCCCGTTAATCCCTGCATGAAAACAAACAGATCTTGCCACAACAGGGACTCGCAGCAAAAGACAAACATCGTTATATCATATTCCTGTCTTGTGTCAAGTTACACTGTAAATTATTTGACTTGGAGACAAACTCTTTGTTTTGACTCATACAATACCAGATGCAAAAAGAGCCCTATTCATCAAGTACATCCCAAGATGCTCTTGCAACAGACACCATGGGGAACAGCTCTTGCACTGCCAAGTTTAGCTCAGAGCCTGACTCTGCTTTCCATACATGCAGGCTTAGACATGTCTGCACTGATCAAAGAATTATTATAGATAACAGCAGCGATTTGTATTAGACAGCAGCTATTACTCCATGAATATGAGAAATACGTTCCTCTTTTTTAACATCA
The DNA here is from genome assembly GCF_000705375.1 of Tinamus guttatus. Next base: position 153,973 of record NW_010576448.1, on the reverse strand, counting down.
ATGCTCTGTTTTAAAATGTCACTTCTAAAAGAAAACCAGTGTCTTCCTAAAGAAAAGCAGGTTTGAGGAGAACATGAAGCTTAGTTCATCCCTTCCCACCCACAGGACACTCATTCCCTCCTCTGCCACACACGTGCTCTGGAGCAAGGAGCCTGCGCGGCAGCCAAGGCCAAGCCGCATCATTGGGAATCGCACGTGTTCGCCACGGCCCGCAGCTCTCTGTGCCTGCTTCATCGAAGGGCTGCACAAGATATTTAGAAAACAACCCCAAGGATCAGCTGCAGCGTCGCCAAGGTCGGCTGAGCCAGGTGTGTTCTGAGCTCAAACTGTGTCGGTGGGCGCAGGCAGGGGCAGTTCGGCTCCTCCGCGCTCCTCGGCGGCGGCTGAGGTTGCAGGTGCTGCGGCGGCCCAGGCTGGGCCAGGGAGGAGCAGAGCAGCAGCAGGGCCAGCGACTCCCTGCTGCCTTTTTACATCTCAAAGGTAGTAGGGAAAAAAAACGAAGTAGGAGAGACGGATGGCAGCCCCAGTTCCTATGTCTGACTATTAAATAAAAAACGTCGCATTAGTAAGATAGATAAAGGTTCATTTGACAAGGCATCTTGGCACCAGCTGGCCCTGGGGAGGACTGTCCAGTAGCGACTTTCTGAACTGGGTGCACTGATGTTTACCAGCCCTTGTGGGAGCTCCCCCCTTAGGAGATGGAGCACAGAGCGGGTCTCCTTGACACGCTGGGAATTCTCCACCTTCATGGTAAGCCCCAGCCATTCTCAGCTGCTCCCTCTTCCGAAGTGGTTAACATCAAAATCAACGCCTACATTTTTCCGCCAGTGCAGAAGGGTCCCTGGCTCTCCCGTGCGTGCCGGGACGGGAGGTTGGGCTGCTCCCGCTGCTGCCTCTTGCCAGTGGGAGAAGGGCGCAGAGCCAGCGAGCGTCCAGGTCTCTTCAGACAACAGTGACCTCACGGGCAAGGCAGCGAGCATGTGATTTCCCAGCCCTGAAAGCGAAAGCGGCCTCTGCGGCAGCGGAGAGGAGACAGCCTGGATGCAGCGGGAAAGGCTCTCCCGCCAAGGAGGCTGCAGGACGCGGGCAACGAGGCGGAACCGCGGCTCAAGCTCCAGGAACGCGGTGCGGGAGGGACCACGGCCCGCAGAGAGGGAAAGCACTTCAGCTGCTTCATCTCCCTTCAGATTTGGAGGGTGTTTCCTGAGAACGGGGCTCATTTCTCTAGGATCCACAGACTCAGGTGCGCTCCTCGTCCAGCGCAGACGCATTTGCCACTCTCAGCCCCCGGCTGGGAGCAGGGTTTCCTGAAACCTCCCGGCTCCTTTCCTGAAAGTTCAGTCCTGCGGATTCGCAGATGTCTTTGTTGAAAGCCCGGCTACCTGCCAGCGGTTACGGTAAACGCTTGGCAAGGTGCAGCCTCTTGGCAGCGGCGCGCGGCGCGCGAGAGGGGAGCTGCGCTCGCCGAGCCCAGGGCACTCCGGGTGCTCCCGCTCGCAAATATCCACTGGAAACAGCCCGGGCAGGGGCACTGCCCCTGCAGCAGGCACTTACCAGGCAAACCCCATCCTTGAAACTCCACGTGTATATATTGTCTCCCAAACATATATATATATATATATTATTGAGAAGAGACAACAGATCATTCGCCCCTTTATGGAGAAGCAGAATGGCAGTTCCCAGGCCTGTGAAGTCCCCACACAGGTGGCTCCTGGCTGGCACCGTCACAGCCACAAAACCCCAAACTCGAAGACGAGGGGAGGCAGCCAGCTCTACCAAGCCACCCGCTCGCTTCAGGGCTGGCCATTTCCCTCGCCCACGAGCAGCACCGAGAGAGCATCGGCTTGGTGCCGAGGGTAAAAAAGGCAACAGATGGATGTCTCAGTAAAGATCTAACATACCCGTGCTACGGTGGGATGAAGCGTGGGGAGAAAAGGTCTCCTTCGCTTCAGGGTGGAGTAGGGATGTGCAGAGTTGTCCAGCACATCATCTCTGCAGGGAACGGTGCTTTCAGGCAAGGCACCTGCAGCAGCATCATTTTCAGCAGCGACTCCCTAAACCTGAAGGCCACACTAAAACCCAGTGTTAAACCCAGAATGATCTGGGCAGTGAAGAAGTCACTGAGTCTTGGGTGATACAGGAGTGCCCTGAATTAACTCCTCTGGGAAGAGAAACATTTTATAGAGATAGTGTGACCCCATCCTCCGGATCCCGACTCCCCCATCCTCCCAGGCCGCAGATGAGGCAGATGAGATGACTCTCTGCTGTGTGCACGGCCCTGCTGTCGCGCGGGCACCCGCTGTCCCCGCGCAGCAGTGGCCTCGGTCCCGGGCCATGAGCCGGCCTGGGCTCGCCAGGGCGCTCGGCTCTGCAGGCCGGGCCCGCTTTCCCAATGGAGTGGCTCCACCTAGTGCTTCTCCTCAGCCCGGCTGCGGCCTCGCGCTTTGGGCTCCGTCAAAGCGGTGCTGCCAGGACAGGGGGGCCTCGCAGAGCACCTAGTTCCTACCAGGACTAGAGCTCGGCGGGTCGGTTCATGAGGCTTTTCTCCTGGAAAGATCCATGTTCTGGTATCTGGGATTTCAATCCCTGCGGGCATCATGAGAGGGCAGAAGGAGCTGCTGCTGAGGAAGAGGCTGTGTGGAGCTTCCCCACTCTCCATGAAGAGTTAAGGCTACCCTCGGTGCAACAAGCTCGCCTGGTCCCCTTCAATCCTGGAGGAGTAGGGGGAGAAGAGAGCAGAGCGTGGGGAGCAGGGAGGAGCCTGGGCCTTGCTGGTTGGCACCGTGTGGGCTGGCACATGGAACCAGAAGGCGGCAGACTTGTGCCCAGCCTTGACGTGGGTGCAAGGAGGTGCGCAGGTAGGCACGAGGAGGCCACTGACCGCTCCCTGTCAAAAGCACCCGCTGTGCCCCAGGCTAACATGCCCTGAAGCACTTCTTTATATCCACAAACCTCTTCTCTGTCTCTGCCCATCAGGAACTTGCTGGTCACAAAGTCTGGGAGCCAAAAGCAAAGTCAAACAAGTCTGGGGCTCAAGGGATGACCCTTCCCAAGGGTACGTGGAAACCACTGAGATGCCCATCCAGGCCCTCCCTCGGGCTCTTTGCTTCCCTTGTATTTTTGCTATGCTACACTCAACACTTAGAGCTTGAGTTTGGGGATTTTTGCTTCTTCCTCGTTGCCATTCATAGCTTTCCCAGGAACTTCGGCGCAGAGGAACTCAAGTCAGTCACCAGCAGCTCCTCCGCTCTTGGCCACGCGTGACTCAGGGCTGGGACAATTCCCTCACAGCGGGACAGCGACAGGCTCAGGCCTGCAGTCCTTGCGGTGGTTGCAAGGAAGCTCGTTAACAGTTTCAGCAGGTTTCTATGACTGATTGGGAAAGTTCGTGCCCTCGGGAGCCCTCTTGGTAGAGCCTCATTGCGTTTGATGGTGAACAGAGGATTGCAGCGTGGAGCTGATACCGGGCTGCAGAAGTCACTGTGCCAGATTTTTAAGATAGAGGGGTTTTTAAGATTTTTGAGATAAAAGGAAGCACTTACTCAAATGTTTAACATTTTCTTGGCATTAGGAGTCCAGGGACATATAAGGGATCTTCCAAGGCTTCTCACTGCACCTTAGATGTCTTTCAAAATCCAGCCTTTAAACTAGAATTCCCACATAGAAACTGCATTTGACTGGAACTTGGGTGAATGCCAGGGGAAAAGCAATACAGAGGGGTTGCAATTGGCCTTCAAAACCTTTTCTACAACAAATTATTTGTTGTTTATCTCCAGATGAGCAGCCTTGAGTCAGGGAACCACGCAGTGGTCTGGGCACCGTCTCCCTTTGCAAACAGGAGGACACGGAAGGGCAGCCGGGGCTGGGTGAAGGTGCTCTGAGTGTTTTACACCTGAAACATCCTCAGAAAGGGAGCTGCTGGATAAAGAGGATGCAATCCACCACATATTGAACACGTCAACCCAGCCAGCCGAAGGTCGGGATCTCGGAGGTTCCATGAGCAGGGAGGAGACGTTCTGCCGGAGCCGAGTCTTCCTTTGCTGGAATCCACTTTATTTACCACAGCGGGACAAAGTCCTTCCAGGGCTCCCGCGGTGCCGCCCGGCTGACGGTGCCGCTGGCCGCTCTCATGGTTTGCAGGTGCTCGGCACATCCTCATCCCGACTCCACCGAACAAACTGCAGCTCGGGCCACACGCCCCGGCCGACCGCATCCCGCAGCGCCAAGCATGGGGGATCTGCTCCTTCTTTACTAGGACAGGCCTCGTGAAAAACTCATTTGTTTCATTGCTGTTGCTAGCAGCAAGGATTAATGGAAGCCTAGGAAATGTGAGAAAAGACCAAAAGAATTAGGTTGTTGATCCAGAGAAGAGGAGCCGGGTGGAAGCAAGGCAGCCGTGGACTAGCTGACCTCCGAGCTCCCTTTTGGCAGCCCCGTTTCCTGCACCACTCTGATAACCGTCCTGCCATAAATAAAAGGCTGCTACAAGGGGAAAGGGAATAAACTTCTCTGTAGCCACCCGAAGAGAACAAGGAATCACGGGATGAAGCTGTGGAAAGACAGCTTGACTTGGACATTTGGAGAATTACTAAATGTAAATATAGCAACGCACCAGAACAGACTGCCTCATGTCAAGTGTCTGTTACTGGAAGTTTCAGGGAAGAAGAGAGAGAAAAAAAAAGGAAAGAAAAGATAAGGATTAGGAAATTAGAAAAACCCATCAAGAAGGGCTTAAGTTGAGCTTATTTTATATTAGAGCAGGGGGATCAGACAGTTTTTCAAGGCCTCCCCAGCCCTATTTTCTGAGTGCCTCTGCTTTCAACTGTCTTACAAACTCAGTCACTTGACTCCAGTCAGTACACTGGATCATCCTCTCCAAAAAAAGGATTTTTTGCACCATGTTTTCACTCCCCTCAACATAAGAATTCAGCTGCCTTGCTGCAGGTGGAGTGATGCCACTTCTGTAGCAACATAGTGGTAAACCAGGGAACATCACAAAGGGACCGTGGAGCACTGAGCTTTAGCAGAACTTAAAACTCAAAAAAAAGGTATCCTTTCAATAGTTTCAATGAAAAATATTAGGATGTAATTCTAGGTAGTTAGAAACTCCCTAACACTGCACCATGAGGTTAGAGTGCAGGAGCTCCAAGTTTCAACAGTCATCTCACATTTCTGTCACTTTTATGCTCTTAGGGGCTAGTTCAGTCTCAGCAAAGATCTCCAGGAAAGGAGGGCCATCATCTTCGTCACGTCTGCTTCAAACTCTGCTGCAGTCATAACTGTCAAACATCTCGCGATGGTTCCTTCTCTTCAGACAAACCTGGTGATTTTGGCTGGGCTCCCATTTCTCATTAGCTTAGGGTATCACAAGCCTAAAGCTACATAGGAACCTGCTCATGGGGGAGCCTTTTGCCATAGGGAAGGTTTGTTCTCCAAGGAACACAGGGAAGAAAAAACATTGTTTTTTGCTGAGGGACAAGACAGCTCCGTAACGTACCTCTGCCCCAGGCAGCCCCTGGTCCTCTTGCTCCTCCACCCTCTCCTCTCAGGAAGGAAACATCCCCAAGATGATCCTCAGGAACAGGTTTGCGTAAGGAGAAAGAGTTCCCCCCCTTAGAGGCATTGTGGGCTCCAATCTACCTGCTTCGTTTTACAGAATGTCTTATGTCATGTTCTGTATCCTGAGAATGAACGTTAATAAACTCTAAGATTAATAACTCTCAATACAAATTGCAATATATTTGCACAACACTCACATTAGAGACTCAGTAAGACTCATTTCTGCCTTCATAGTATTTCCTGAAAAATATCAGTAAAAGAAAACAAAGTAGTTTATACAATTATAAAAACCTTGGGGATTCAATATTTAGTTTTGTTTACAGTTTAACAGCCTCCTCTTTGGCTGGAGACCATAACATTACTGTGTACTGGAAATTTTGATGTGATGTGTAATTCTTTTTTTTTTTTTTGCTTCCTTTTTTCTAAAATAGAGAAGAGGCAACCGTGCGCTTTGCCACCTCCCCAGTGGTTCACACTGGGGAGCCTGTGGTAGCGAGTTACCAGTAGTGAAATTGTAGAAAGGAGGAAGATGGCCTTGCCCATGGGATAGAAGAAGAAATATCAGAGGAAACCAAGAAAGAAATACAGTGTCAATATAATTTAACAAGAGAGAAGCTCACACATTTAGAAGATCAAGCTGGTGCTGCTGGTACCCAAGAGAGGTGGCTCCAGCAAGCAGGGGCAGGGAAGGATGCCCCAGCAGATGGGATTGCAGCAGCTGCTGCAAAATAGCTCAGGCTGCTTTGACTCTGGGATGCTCTGGTGTCAATTTTCAGTTCATTGCAACAGCCCAAGGTGGGAAACCGTGCTGGTCTGTGGTTACATGTGGGCCAAGAGGAAGCAACATCTCGTGGCATCTCCCTGCTTGCTCAAGGCCTCTGCTGCCATGCAGCGGGAAGCAGCCCAGTTTTTCAAAAGCTGCTGCCTAATTTGGGATAATCTACTCTCAGTCTCGAGCCAGATCTGCAAAACCGCAGCTGTTTGTTTTTTGCAGATGGGAGACTTGGTTGAGTTTCAGATCTTCTTTTTGGAAAGGCCATCATGGTTTGAAGCAAAGGTAGCCCAAATGGCACAAGTCCATTCTCAGAAGTCATAAGCTGCAGCTTGCCTTTAGGACCCTGCATTTCTGAAGGACCTGTTCATAGAATCACAGGATGGTTGAGGCTGGAAGGGACCTCTAGAGGTCATCTAGTCCAACCCCCTGCACACGCAGGGTCACCTAGAGCACGTGGCACAGGACTGCGTCCAAGCGGGTTTTGACGATCTCCAGAGAAGGAGACTCCACAACCTCTCTGGGCAGCCTGTTCCACGGCTCTGTCACCCTCACTGTTAAGAAATTTTTCCTTAAGTTCCTGGGGAACTTTTGGTGCTTCAGTTTGTGGCCAATACCTCTACTTCTGTCGGTGGCCACCAGTGAAAAGAGGCCAGCACCATTCTCCTCACTGCCTCCCTTGAGGTACTTATAGACACTGCTCAGGTCCCCTCTCAGCCTTCTCTTCTCCAGGCTGAACAGGCCCAGCTCCCTCAGCCTCTCCTCATAGGGCAGATGTTCCAGGCCCCTGATCATCCTCGTAGCCCTGCGCTGCTCTTCTTAATGCATCCCAGGATCCCATTGGCCTTCTTGGCCACGAGGGCACCCTGCTGCCTCATGGTCACCTTGTCGTCCACCATGACGCCCAGCTCCTTCTCTGCAGAATTGCTCTCCAGTCTCTCTATTAACTTTAAATCCACAGACTGAAAAAAGTCCCTGTTTTAACTTTAATGCTTCCATTTCTTCAGTCTGCATAGTCACCAGTTCAGGACAGCAGTAGTTTTGTTCACGCTCTCGGGTCACACTGGAGCGCAAGGTCCAGAGCGGCACAGGAAGAGCAGAGCAGCTTTGGCCTCCAGCACGTTCCCACCGCATGGAACGCCGGCTCTTCCCAGCGCCCAGGTGAGCCAGAGACTTTCAGGAAAACGCGTCTCTGATACCATCTAACCTCCTGACCTGCAGCGGCCAGAAACCTCCCCTGGCCATTTCTCATAACGGCTTCTCCGCTTTATCTGAGCTGCAACATCTCCATCGTGCAGCGTCTCCGGGTTCGGTCTTACTTCTGGGGAGGAGCGATCAGCTGTGCAGTTACTGCATAGGAAAAGAGAAGGCTGGGTAGCAGCTCACAGAGCCACCACCTAAGGCAAACACAATGCAGGAACATCCGACCAGGACCTGCGAGATACCCGAAATACCCATCAGCAAGAGCCAGGTCTCCAGATATACCAGCAGGAGTAGCAAGAAATAAACAATTTGTTTTAGAACTGGGTTGGACTAGATGACCTCTAGAAGTCCCTTCCAACCTTAAGCATTCTATGAATCTAATTTAGCCTGTTCATGGGAGCAGGAAACAATAAGTTAGCGTTTTGGTCTGTTCTTCCCTGCTAGGATGGAGGGAAGACACGCTACCACGGGGGATAACCGAGCTCTGCACCAGATGGTATCAGCAGGGCAGGGAACCTCAGCAGGTTGAGCAAGCCCTGGCCAGGAATGCTGCAGGTAGAGTCACCACTGCCCAGGGCTCTCAGGGTCACTCACTGCTCCTGTTTCCACAGCAGCCGGGATCCTCCTGCAGGAATTGACCCCAGGTCTATGAATTTAGACAGGAGTCAGCCCTGCTCAACCAGAAGAATCCAGGCGGCTGGAAACCTCTCCCCATGGGCATCGCCACGGGTCGCTGCAGCCCGTACGGGAGAGGCTAGGGCCGGAGCCCTGGAGCCTCAGTCCCTGGGCAGGCAGCCGCCCAGGGCACCTCTGTGGCCATGAGCTCTGCAGTCCTGGCCGTGTTGGCAGTCCTAGAAAGGCAGTAGCTGGAACAGGAGCCCGGAGGAAGGAGGCAGAAAAACAGAAGCCCCCACAAAGCCAATTGTTATTGCAATCCTTACTGCAGAAACAGCCTCAGGCCATTAGCAGGCCGCTCTCATTAAACATGGTCTGATGACCCTCACCTGCAGTCCAGCACATGGCAATTAGCACTGAGCCCCTCCAGGAGGGCCTGTCCCATCTGCAGCCTGGGTACCAGGAAGGAAGAAGCCAAAAAGGCTCCTGCAGGGGAGACCTGTCCAGGAGCTGGTGGCACCCTGCCCAGATGGCAACACCCACACAAGGAAGAGGAGCATTTGGCACTCCCATGCTCTGATCTCCCAAGTGCCCTCATGGCTCCCTCTCAAGCTGCCACTAAGAGTGTCAACAGGGAAACACCCCCATTAAGGGGGGGCTTCTCTCTCCCAACATGGAGACACCCCCATTAAGGTGAACAACAGGAGGGCTACACAGCTCCAAGGAGAACCTGGTAGAAATCACTTAAGTGTCCCAGCCCAGCACCATCACCAGTTACTTGATGACAGCTGCTTCTCTTGAGCTAGGGCAGTTGTAGCTTTCCAGGACTGGGAATAGACCCACATTTTTCCCTCCCCACTCTTCTGGGGCCAGGGCTGGTGTGAAGGGGCAACCGAACTATAGAACATACCCCAGGAAGAGCAGGAAAAGGGCTGCTCCAGCAGGGCAGGGCTCTTTGGCAGGGGATCAGCCTCCAAAGGTCCAACAGGGCTGGTCTGCAAATATTTACTCAAGGCAGGTGTGTACAAGCACCTTCCCTCATACAGCCCCTTCCAGGGAGGATGGGGATAAACAGACCCACCTGGATATGGGATTATCCCAGCTCACTGTGCTGGGAGCAGCCATCCCGCCAGCCCAGAGAGGAGACTGCGAAACGATGCTAATAAATACTTTATTTACCAAAACACAATTAAAATATTTTTCAAAAGTGTCACATCTTGCCCAGTTCCTTCAGCAGCAGCTGCTGCCAGCTGGGGATCCCAGATTAATCTTGGGGAGCTCCTGCAGGAGAACCAGCTTCATGGCCGGCAGGATCTCCCTGTAGGTGAGGTGGCTTCTTTTGCCGTAGCAGGACAGCCTGGCCGCCTCGAGCGCCACTTCCCCGAGCAGACGGGGACTGTTCGGACAGCTGAGCGTGGCCACCGCCAGGCGGGAGGACCCCGTGGGCCAAGTCTGTGGAAAGAGCCATTGCAGGGGTACATGGCACACACAGCTCCTCCACAGGGCACAGCTGCCCCTGGCCCAGCCATCGTTGGCTTCCAAAGACCACAGCACCCTGCCATGCCAGGGCTGCTGCCAGCTCGTGTCCCTGCAGAGCTAGGGAGGATCTGCCTGCAGCAGCCACCTGGATGCACCAGTGGTCACGGCTGCTGCTTACAGCCCCCAGGGACAACCAGGGACTCACATCTCCAAGAAGCCACCAGGCTCTCAAAAGGAGTCTGGGCACCTGCTGCTTGCTCAGGGCAGCAAGACAACCCATGTTGGGCCAACCCTGCTGGACTCCAGCAGGGAGCATTAGCTCCATCACCTGAGCTCAGTTACTTACAAGTCATTTTGGCACTGACTGACCAGCACTCACTGCAACTACATTTACTGAGCCAAGGGCTCCTGGTGCCCATCAGGCAGTTCTCCCCCAACATCCAGCCCCTGCTCCCACATCAATCCCACTGGTCAAACCCAAAGCTTCCAGATCCAGGTAAACCCAGAGCCCAAGAGACTCAAGCACCCAGGATCCAGCTAGCCAAGCTCAGCCTGGAAAACACTCCTCTCACAGCCAGGCCAGGACTTACTTGGTTCAGGAGCTTGTGCATGTAGGTAGAATAACCTGCTTTCTTCTTCCTGCTGTAGACCCTGAGGCAGAGGAGGCTCTTCCTGGCTCTTGCCACTGCTGCCTGCTTCTTCAGAAGCTTCTCCATTGCTGCTGCTAGCACAAGGAAAGCAGCTTGTATTTGTGCTCCCTGCAGACCAGGAGCAGTTCAGAGCAACTCTAATACTAGGGGAGAAGAGGGGCAAACCAGGACCCACAACACCAGGGCTCTGTCCTTAGGCTGCTTGGTGCTTCCTCCAGCCCCAGGGCCCACATGGGGCACCCAGAGCTCTTGCAAAGCAGCACAGAAGACACCCTAAGAGAAACTATCCACCCCAGAGAGCCAAAATGAGAGCAAAACACAAGGAACACACTCACCACCAAAGAGCTGCTATGAACCCAACTGCTCCAGAAGAAGACAACAGCAGAGCTGGGGCACCAGCCATATATGCAGGACGGGAAGTCAATCAGCTGCTTCGATTGCCTTCAGGTGCCGCTTCCATCCCGTCCTCCCGGCCAGCTCCAGGCAAGGCGCTGACCGCTGCGGGCACCGTCACGCGCGGCTCTGCGCCCCGTGCCGCTCGGGGCTCCGGCGCGGGTGAGTTGTCCTGCTCGTGTCCGCACGATGGAGGAGCCTCCTTTGCGAAAGGGACGATGGAGCCAAAGGAGCTGATGGGTCTGTCCCCTGTCCTGCCGCCACAGGCATGGAGCTGCGCGGCTCCCTCCAAGGAGCTCTGCATTCCGACGCATCCTTCCCGGCTCTTTTTCCTTTGCTCTTGGCTGTTTTTGCGCTCGATCTGCGGGAGGACCAGGCCGGACACCTCGGGGACAGGCGTCAGCAGGGCCCCCCACCAGGACCGGCCGCTCCGCCGGGTT
>NW_010576448.1:95999-142130 GCF_000705375.1 Tinamus guttatus | reverse complement strand
CTGCTGGCCTCTTCCCGGGGTTCTCTCACAGCCCGCTTCACCTGGGCTCTGCGTCGGCCACGGAGAGGCCAAAGGGGGAAGATGCGGGGGCTCCTCTGCCTATTCCCCCTTTTCCATCCCGTTCTGAGACCGTTCCTGTCCTGCCGCTTCCATCCCGAAGGAAAGCGCGGACCACAGGCCAAAGGAATAACCCAGCAGGCCAAAATGCCTCCTGGAAGCACCTGGGAGCAGCTGGGGCAGCTGCCACCCAAAACGCTGCATTCGGGAGCTCCCGGACGCCACCGACGGACTTTAGTCTTCTGCTGTTTGGGGTTTTTATTTGGGTGGGAAGGGCATTGGGATTCAAATCTCGAGAAAAATCAAAACGTGAGCAGCCAGCCCTGAGCATTAGGAAACATTGCACTAAATTAAATTGCCCAATGCCTATAAAAGCTGAAATTTGCTCCTTGTTTGTGCGTGTGCTTGTCTAATTGCATTACAGAAATGCTTACCAAGCTGCTCTAATTAGGCGGAAACGTGCAGGTAACAGTTTGCTCTTGGAGCTTTTATTCTCTGGTTAATGTGTAAGCAGCGTATTGGAAGGAGGAGGATGGCTGGATAACATGACGGGTTATTTTTTGAGTTGGTTGCATCCAGGAAGGGAGTTGATTAATGCGGCGGTGCCCAGCTTGGCTCATCTTCCCTAATTTTGCGTGAGTGAGGATAAGTGGAACGAGCTGGAATACCGGATCCTTAACCTCTCCTGTTGCATGCTGATCCCACTGGAGGATTTTGTCCCTCGCATATAGAAGTGAGATCCAGTGCAAAGTTTTGCCTGAGCTCGAGAGCCGGGTGACAGCGGTCCCGAAGCCCTGCTGCTCTTGTGCAGCAACCTGCGAGTTCCTTGGGCCAGTCTTGCCCCGCAGGCTGAACTTTGCTGCTGTGTCCAAGGTTGCCTCATGTCTGGGCAGCAGGCAGCACAATCATGTGTTTTTAAAAAAATAATATTGTTGCTTTTTCTATCCTCAGGGCTTCGTCGGCTGGCTTGAGCTCTGTCTGTGCTGAGACGTTTGGGGGAGTTAATCTGAATTTACCAAAAGGATGCTTTTTAGTACGTGTTAACCGTCGCCTTTACGCTCGCAACGCACGGGCTCGAGCGGAGAAGCTGCGGCTCCTCCGTCGCCAACAGCGGTTTGTTCGGCCTGCGCTGGGATAGGCTCCGCCCGGGCCATAAATCCCGCTTTTTGCCAGAGCTATTTTTGCTCGGGGTCGCCGGCTGACCCGAGACGGGCTGTGCTGCCTTGTGCTCCCAGTGAGCCCAGATGTGGCTGGAACGGAGCTCGTGCTCGGTGCAGGCGAGGACATCTCCCCAGGGTGGAGCTCGGTGGGGAAAGCGGGAGTGGGCAGGTTGTCCCACTCGTTGCTTTTTTAATCCAGGAGTTGAGGGTTGTTGAAGCGTGCTGGCCCAATGTGTTTATAGAGTCCCAGCGTGGATAAGCAGACGGATGCAACAGGAATTTACTACATCTTCCCCCAGTCACTGAACTTCCTACCCTGCTATGGCAGTGGTGTGGTTCGAGGAGGATATCACAACATTAATATATATTTTTCCTGGGCCACCCAAAACTGCTGCGTTTGGGAGCTCCTAGATGCGCCGGCAGTTCTGTGCTGCACGACTGCCTGCCCGGGCCCAGCTAGTTATTAACCCAGTGATTTCGTGTGGACTTTTAAGCAGTCATTGGGTGTTACGTTAATTGCAAATAAAAGTCATCCGGTCCTTGAATTCCTTCGTTGTGAGTGGGCTTCTCACCAGGCCCACTGTGAGTCTTAGTCATCCAAGTAATTTAAAAGAACGTGCGGGAGGATTGGAACAGCTGCCTTGGGCTTTAGGAGCAGGCAACCTCCAAAGCTGTAGCAGATACTTGTTCCCTAGGTGGTTACAAGCACAAATCCCTAAAAGCATCCGCCCTTATTGGAGCCCGTTGCGCTGCAGCAGCTCCCTCGACGCGACTTCTCATTGCTTCTTTGTTGACCTTTCCGGGCAGGCAGCGATAGGTGTATTTGGTATTTAGATTTCTATCCCAGGACTTGTGCTTATTTGAGTTAAGACTGGAATTTTTTGAATGTCAAAACTGTTCTCAGGCCTGTTGCTCTCCCCACATTTCAGTGTTTAACTGCGCTTTAACGCGACCCCCTGTGATCTGAGGTACAGAATCCCGCTCCAGACCTGTTAACAGCTTTTTCAGCTCACTAGGTAGTTTTTCACTTGACTCATTCTGACTGTTGGTCATTTCTGACTTCTTAAAGCAACACTTAACTTCCCCCTTATATTTAGTTAAAAAATATGCAAAAGTTGCTTTCCTGCCATTTCTCAACTGCATCATACAGTGCAGATCCCAGCATTTTCAAGCCTATCCTAAATTAAGGCAGCCCTTCATACTCATTGCAGGTGATTTTTGAAAGACAATGTTGACTCTGTTAATAGTTTTGGTATCAAGACACTGTAAAGAAAATCCTCCCTTCTTTGCGGGTTTCCCGTGCGCGTTGGCGCACGCAGCTGTAACAGGGAGCAGAATTATGGAAAAAGTCGGGCTTGTTGCCCATGTGTCACCTCATCTGCGTGGAAGCGTCGTGCCCAGATCCCCCGATTTGTTTGACTCCCATTTGGGAGACTCCAGCGAATGAGCAGGTGCCTTGAGGAGCTTTAGGAATGAATCGCTCGCAGCCCGGCACCAAGGCGACTCGTGCGGATGGGGATGAGGCTCAGGGCTGTGTGCGGGGAGGCGTTTTTGGTCGTGTTGGCTCTAGCTCTCTACAACGGTGACTGGAGCAATCTTGGAGGTTGAACTCCCAGTCGGAGTTCAGCTTTTGGTCCCTGTCTTGGCCGAGTCCCCTCTGAAGCGTTCGGCTGCAGTGACTTTCCGCGCTGGGGCTTTCATGCGGGCTGGCGCCGTGCAGCACGTTGGGGTTCCTGGCTGAAGCAGAGGGAAGCCTGGCCTCTCGCTGCACAGGTATCTTTAATCTTGGCAGCGGGAGCCGTATGTAAATGCTTGGTTTCGTTTGTGTTTCTGGTAATTGAAATGTGCTTAACGAACAAGCTCTTCATGCCTTCAAGCCACGTGAATTTCCTCGTTTTGAATGCGATAGGAACGTCTGAATCGCTCGTATTGTGTTGAATTAAGAAGCTGCTGTGAAGGGTGTTCGGGTGCCCAGGGCGGTGAACGGTGCCGTCCTTCCTTGTCCGTGGCTCAGCCTTTCTGCTCTTGAGTTTTGTCATCTCTTGGGTGCTTCTTCAGCATAAACCCGCTTTGCAAAGGGCCGTCTTGTGTAAGAATTTGGAATGAATGGAATGAAAATTCCCCTTGGTCCATCAAAATGTGACTTACAAGCTTGGACAGGTTCCAGCATGATCTTTGCAAGTGGCAAAGGCCATCAATCTCCCTGGAAAAGCAAGCCCCAACTACAGTTTGCAACAAAAGGACCATTAAGGTCAGCTTTCTGACCTGATGAACGTTTCGCTTAAGGAAGTTGATATTTGTTATGGGTGGGCTGGGTCTTGACAAAATCAGGTGAACGAAGCAGTGAAGGTGCCCGAGGTGGGACCGTTTTGCCTCCGTGTGTGCTCAGTTTATACAGCTCCGCTGCTTTCTCTTTGGCACATCTGGGTTCCCCTCGCTCATGAATGCCACTTTTTCCGAGAGTGACATTTTACAGTAGTCTTTTTATAGCGCTGTGGGCAAGGTGGTGCTTAATAATTTGAACGCAGGGGTGTTGAATACTATACGAGCTCAGCTTTGTGAATGAGATTAGTCTTTTAGGGTGTTTTACAGTTTTGGATTCTTACGCTGGTGATGCTGGGTGCCAGACCTGCAGCTCCCCGCTCTCCAGATGTGGAGCTGGGTTCCTGATGCTCAGGAGGGCAAAGAGAAGAAGACCGGATTGTGGAAGCAAATAACGGAGAGGAGAGTAACCCTTAGTGTCACATAGTGCCAGGCGTGAAGAAAAAGCCCTATAAATAATTCCTTTTGTAACCGGAGTTATTTTCAATTAGCTTAATGGGAGATGTTCTTCGTTGCATGTTTTTTCTTTTTTTCCTGCTGTTTACAGAAAATAGATCTGCAGGCCGTCGGCTCCCGGCTCGGAGCTCCTGGGCGGCCGTGTTGCCGTGACCCGGCGCTTCCCGATGGCCACAGGGCAGGTTCTGACGGAGCCGCGTGGAGTTTGCAGGCAGAGAGGGCAGCCTGGCCGCGCGTGGGACGGCGACGCGGGTCCCTGCCGAGTCACACGCGTTTGAGATGGCCTTTCCAAGCAGTGTGCGTCGCACTGTATCGTCATAAATGGGGTGATTTGTCATCACCTTCTGAATTTTGCTGGCTTTAAGGGCTGCCAAATCCCTATAGGAAATCTTTGGCCAATATTTCCAGTCCGCCCTGTCCTTTATTGGGGAATCCATTGCCTTGAGTTCTGCTCAGAAAATGGCCTTTTCTGGTAGTTTTCGTGCTCGCCCTCTTCGCCAATCCTTTGCATTCCTTTCAGACTAAGCAAGTGTTCAAACTACCTGAGCATTTTGCCTTTAGTCGTGTGTATTTGAACTCCTTTTGCAGATGGGGATCCTGCTAAGCGTTTGACCGTTGCTTCTTGGTCATGATTACACTTTTTTTTTTTTTTTTGGTAGGATTAAGGGATTTTAAAGGCGGTGCAGGGAGGGGACAAGAAAGCAGATGTTGAGATCTATGCCACTTTGTGGCAAATGCTCGTTTCCATTTCTCAAAAACCGACATCATCCTTCTAAAGGAAGATCTGAGAGGATCAGCCTTTCCCATCCGAGGAACACTCGGGCATTTGAGCTGCGTCAGGCTCGATTTTGAAGGCAGGAAATCGCTTGTTTTGCTGGCGCCACCTCACTCGGTCCTTTCTAGGTCTTCCCATCCAAAATTAAGTATTATTTCCTGTGTGGTGTCTCAGATCCAAGCCTGTGCTATTCACAGCGCTGAGTCTCCTGCCTGGGGTCACCTTCACCCTGATTTTCGTGCTCAGCTCTTGTCTTTGCCCTGGCAAACCCCACCTGCCCCTGCGGAGGTTGTGATGTTATCCACTTCACTCGGCTCTTTACCTCCTTCTGCAGCCTCAGAAGAACTTATCTCCTCTCGATGTTTATCTGTTTGTCCTACAGGACTGATCTGATAATTTGGCCATCCTGGGACTTTCTGACAAGGATTTGTGTGCTTTTTGATTTGTTGCTTCTTTTGGCAGGGAAGAAACAGCATATAAATTTCAGTAAGGACGCTGCCTCCTCCTTAAAGATCTGATTTGTGAAGCCTGCACAACCGTGGTCATGGCAGGAGGTTCCGTGTGCCGTAACCGCCCGTTATCGCCCTGATCTGTGCAGGTAGTTTCCTGGTTCCATGTTGGAGCGGTGCCCAGGAGAGTTTCTGTTGTCTCAGATGGAGCTTAGCCTGGTGCTCTCCTCTCAAACTGTGCAGGTAAAGGCTGGCTTCAGTAATATGGTAATGAAATATCATGGTATTAGGTCCTGCCATCCGTCGGGATGACTTAATCTTTCTGGGAAATCAAGTGGCTCTGGAGAAACTTTGTGGGAGGACTCTGGCCTGTGCAAAGCCCAAGCAGATGTTGTGCACTGCTTGACAATTTAATTTAGGGTTGTATCTCTACCTCCATCTTTAAAGCATCCTATTTTAAGACTGTATTGTTTTGCCTGCCCTCTACGCATGCAAACCAGTGTGCTTTGCTTAGACCAAGCCAACTTGAAGTGGTGTTTTATTGGAAGCTCTGACATCCTTTGGATAAATCTTTGGAAATGGGGCTGAGGATGAAAAGCACCTCAATCTCTGTCTGCTGCAAAGCTGACATGAGCCGCTAGCCCTCAAGTGAGTGATACTTTGGGGGGAAAAGTTGAAACTTTCTGAAAAGATTCGCTTTTAATATATCTTCTCAGCATCAGGCTGCTCAGCGCCTTCATCACTGCTGTTTCATCCGTGGGAGAACTCACCAGTGCATCGAGCTGGTAAATCCTGCAAAAACCCCCGCGGCTACAAAAGCTTTTCCAGCAGGGTTGTCAGGAGCACGATGCAGCTTTCATGTGGCTTGGAGCGCTTGTAGCTGTTTACGGTAAAACTTTCTCTTATCACGTTACTGGGCTTCAAGAAGGCAATTTTGTTTATGAGACTGAAAAATAAAATAAGTTTCACCTTCAAAGGAACAATTGGACCGCGGTTGTTTGAAGGCCTGTCTTCCTGTGCGCCGTTCAGAAAGCGTCCGTGATATCCCGTTTATTAACATCTAAGGCTGGAAATAGCGTCTTCCCTTTCTGGTTAATAATTTACTTGGCATTTTGTGTCTTCTTGATCCTCCTCATAAAGACTAGGGCAAGAAATATAAATTTTGAAGGTGTAATTTCAACATCTAGAAAGAAAACTTGGAATATTAGAGCCTAAGCACAGCTATAGCTGAACTTAGCAAAAAATGTTTTTCCCGAAAGGATTTCTCTAGCCCCAAGTTTTTTTTTTCTTTCTTTTTTTTTTTTTTTTGCAAATGAAAGCCCAAATTTACCACAAAAATGTCCCTGTAACCTCTTCTAATTCAAACCATATTACTTGCTTTTCAAAAGCACAGGCAAATTACCAGGGAGACTTTCTAAAATAAGACGAGGGTTAGATGTGTAACTCTGTGCACGCTGCTTCTTGATAATGAAGCGTTTCCTTTTCTGAGTTTTGTCTGTGTCGCAGTGAGCGCCGCGTTGCTTCGTGTGGGTTATGTGCCGACCTCCTTTAAGCAGGGAGAGCGTTAGTGTAGACGTGCACACATGGGTTATATAAAAAGGGGAATATTCATTTCCTTTTTATTTCTTTTTCCTATTAAGTGTAGCGTTTCTGTCTCCAGCAAAACAAACAAGGTTGTCTCTGCTTTTTCGGTGCGGGCCCGGGCGTTTTGGGCTGCGCCGTGTCCTGGCTTTCGCGGCTGCAGACATTCCTCAGCTAGACATCGCCAGGCCCTGGCAGCTAATGCTCTCAATCTTTATTAGTTATATTGGGCTTAAAACCCTTTGAGGAGAGACCAAGCAAAAAAGAAGTAGATGTGTATAAACCTTTTTAAGCCCAGTATAAAACTATACGGGCCATATTTGATAGGAAACTGTAAGCAAGCTGCATCATTTTGAACTAATTGGAAATCTGTTGCTTAATCTTTCTAATCACTTGATACAAACCATGCTTTTCATTAAGGACTTACTTTTGGGGGGAGGCTTTGAACGGAGGAAAGGCGAGTCTCTTGTCACAAAGACTTTAGTTCAAACCATTTCAGCTGTTTTTTAGGTGTTTGCAGTCCTGCCCTAGAGGCAGCAGAAGGGTTGGCCGGTGCTGGTCGGGCCCCTGGAATGAGCAGAGGCCTGAAGATGGAGCCCGTAGGTTAGCAGGTCCTCCCCGTTTAGCGGGTGCTCTTCCATGGTTTGCTCTTCCGTTGGCTTCGGGATCTTTGGAGCTCTCATGGAGGAACCGGGGTAGCACCTGCTGCTCGTGGTTGAAGACATGGTTGAAGCAGCTGCCTTGGCACAGGTTGAGCTTCATTTTTTAGATGATTTCTCCAAGGCAGCTGCATTCCCTGGTTTGGGCTGTGGTAGCAAACCATAGGCCATGACTAATTTTAGTGGCCACCTGAGATCTTCGGGCTACTGCACTTGGGGAGGCCTCTCTTCAGATCTGCGTGTTCTCCGAGGAGACTTTCCCCATACCTGATTCTTAGCTGCTGGTTTAGCTACTCTGCCAAAAGAATATTTATTTAGTGACTACACCCTATACAGATGCACAGCGTGGAGGATTTCACTTGTTTTATCCTCTGAACTAACTTGGGACATTTAGAACTATATTGAGGAGCAAACAGATTGGAATTGGGTCATGGAAGATGCTCAGTGGGATCAGAACCTTTCAGTCCGTTAAACCCAACTGATGGGACACTTAACTTCTGCCTTTCCTGCATTGCCCCTGTATCTGTAAGAATTTGCAGTGGGTTTTGAAGGCAAATGGTAGCACCTTGACTCCATTAAAGGAAAAAAAATGCTAGAGGCACATTTATTGAAGAGCTGTATGTCACTAAAGCGAAAGAAAGTGCAGGATGGGACAAATTAACAGGTTCTTGCAGAAAGACGGGTTTGGTCGGGACATAGGGTTTGTGTTGCACTAGGGATGTGGGGAGAGTTTGGAGCAATGAAGTGTTTGTAACGGCTTTTATAAGAAGTCAGGATCTTCAAATATTGGTAAGGGGGGTTGTTTTTAGCGAGGCCCTTTTGCTCCCTCCTAGGGTCTCCCGCGTCTCTCTGAGCCCTTCCCTTGCTGCGTGCCAGCAGCCTTGTCGCACCAGTGATTCCCACACCGTTTCCACAGGCTTTGGGCACCGCCAGGGGATTTTTTCACCTAACATGTCAAATTCTTGGCTCCCTGGAGGAACATAATAACCAGTCTGGGAAAGCGTGCGGGAAAGGTGAAAGATCCCTCCAGCCTTTCCTACGCTGGCCTGTTGCAGCCCCACGCGGTCTGGGTGAGCCCGCAGGCTCCGTCGGCCTGAGCGCGGTGCTGGCCCTGCGAGGAGGGCGGCGAGGCCTGGCCCGGCCGTCGGGAGGGCTCCGTGTGCCACCCGCACCGCGAGGGCCAAGAACCCGCTGCGCATACACCTACAGAGAGAGATTTCATCAAGGTGGGCAAGACAGAGTCTTCTGTCCCGTGACTCGGACAAAGCTTCCATGTATCCGTGAGGACGTTCTCTGGGTACAAGCAGTAACCAGCGCCGACAAATTTAACCATACTGATTTTTGTTTTCTCCTTTCAGACTCTTAAGCCTCTGGGATTTGCTTTCAAACTTTCCTTTGTGATGCTGCAAGCTAAAAGACTCCCTCCTGATAATGAGGGAATGCGGCTGTACTCGTTTTGCTCTAGGAAGAGGTATTGCGAGCCCAAAAGCAGTTACTGTGAGACCCGCCATGTAAATGCCAAGCGGGGAGCGTCACTTCCCGTTCCGTGCTGTTGTCCTGCACTCGCCTCCCTCGGTGCTGCTGTCCCTGCTCCTCCTTGACTTGTCCTGTCGCTCTGTTATCCTTTGCAGCAAGGATTTCCACTTCGAAATTACATCTTTTAGAATTATGAGTGTAGTTACTGTGGAAGTTCCCTGCTCAATCTCCTTTCTGAGTGTATTCCAATGAGGCTTCTCCTTCTGGCCTGGTTCTCTGCCATGTCCATCTTCAGAAATGTTCTGTATGGTCTTGCTGCTTACCTGACACCAGGCTAGGCTTCCTTGGAGCCGCAGGGCATCCCTCACATTATCCTGGTGCAAGCCCTTTGCTTTGCTGTTCTGTTCTGTAATTGTGCGTGCTGTTAATCATCTGTTTTTTGATCCTTCTGGATCCCATTATTGTGTTTGTCACCGTTTTCCTTGTGGCTTCCTCATTTGCAGACCATAATTAGCCATTCTCCTTGTGGCTTGGATTTTTCTTGCCAGATTTCCCTCAACTTACATAATAGAGAAGAAAAAATTCAAGTACTACTAATAAATCACCTATTAAGTAGCTGGTACCTGGCATCTGTTCATCTGTTTGATTTCCTTTCTTGCAGCATCTCTTTCAAGATCTCGTGAAG
This sequence comes from Tinamus guttatus, assembly GCF_000705375.1. The sequence continues at coordinate 132,510 of NW_010576448.1, read as the reverse complement.
TCACCTTTGCCAGATCATCTGTTTGAAGATGTATATGATGTTGTTCCACTTATTCCAAATACAACCATCTTGTAGCCTTAAGAAACATTGGCTTTAAAACAGTCCAGCAGGCAGATCCCTGGCAAATTTGGACAGGGCTATTGGTGACATGAAGGTGGCTTTTTTATTTTTTGTTCAGAACTTAGTTCCTTCTTTTCTATGCACAGATATGACTGTGCTCATAGAATTGGCATTTCTTCCAAAGATGACTCATATTTAGCAGGATCGCTACATCCATGTATAGCAAAAAATATGGCCTGCCATTGTGTGTGTCGTTTAAGCTGCTTAGTATTTTATCCAGGAGCCACTGAACTTTAGCTAGTAGTTTTTGTCTGTGCCGTTGCTTTTCCTGCTCCTATTTGTCCCTCTTGGGGAGAACAAAACCCTGAAGGAAGCTCTGGTGCCGTCTCCATTCATGTTCCTGTGAGAGCATTGCCCAAGGTTGGCTTTCAGAAAGCACCAGCACCGGCCTTGCTGCCATCCCTTGCAGCCCTTGGCTGGTTTCTGAGGACCTCGGCCTCCTCCAGCTTGTGGGAGTAGGTAATTAGTGTTAATTAAACCTCCCAATTCCAGGTTTTAATTTCCTAGACAATCTGGGGACTGAACTCCATTCCAAGGATAGTTTCGCTGTTGCAAAACTACAGCTGCAGCAAGAACCTGGTTTTGTGTTGGCGAAGTGCCGGGTAGTTGGGTTTGTTGGAGGTTCTGTTGTTCTCCAAGCTGGTGAGGAAGGGGCAGGGGAGAACTGGGGGGGATAAATCACTTTTAGTCAGGGAATGGTGCCGTGTGGATTCCCCCGAGAGCAAGGGACTGTTGTGGTCACTTACAGGGCTCATCTACTGCAAGGTCGCTTGTAGGAACTAGGATGTCTCCAGCTGGAACAGCAATGTCTTCTGTGGGCGACGTAGACCAAAACAGTCGAAGAAAGCCCAAAGTTCATAAATCATGACACAAAGCAGGGCTTTCCTGAACAAACAGGCTGTGTGCCAGAAGAAGCGCGACCCACAGCAGGGTCTGCGGTTGGTTCCCGAGTGGAAGATCTGAAATACAACTGCGATGAAGAAACACATGATACCAGAGGCGATTTGGAGGTACAAATCCAAGGATTTGTAGGTATGATCTTTTGTCCCATTGGGCTGGCCTCCCCCAGCACCCTGTGCTACTCTCTTGCTCCTCTGGCCTCTCCTGTCCTTCATGGATGTCTTGGGAACTGTCCTTGTGAGGCCACTTCTTTGGGGGCTCCACGGTTTCCGCAGTGCCCCCAAGGCATTTTGAGTATTCCTTTGTAAAACAAGATCCCTCGGTGTTTTAGCACTTGGAAACCTCAATGTGCTCCTCCTGCCGTTGAAAGGAATCTGGATTTCCTCAGGTGCAGCAGGGAAGGGCGCTGGGCTCGGGAAGCGCTCGTAGCCGAGCGGTGCTCGGGCTTCACTCGAGGCCGGTTGCTCGTGTCACGGGGAGCGATGCTGCTCTTCAGCCCCGTCATTCCGAGCCCTGCTCCACCCTTGGAAGCGTCCCCGCTCCTCCCGGCGTGGCCGATGTGCCGCGCGCCATCGCCATGCCCCGCCGTTGCATAACGTCCCGCCGCGGGCTCGGGAGCCGCGCGGAGCGCTCCACTTGGACGTGGCTCGCAGGGAAGCGGTGATTAATTGGGGAAAAATGTTAACAGCCTTAAATGGCAGCACATTTGTGTTGGCAGGTGGAGGTTGAGAGGCTGCTGCCATGGCGAGAATTGTTGCTCTGAAGAAAGAGGATCAGATTTTATCTAGCGTAACGCTCTCCTGCGGGCTTCTGTCTCGGACTTTTACCAGACTGAGAGCTTCGTGCTGAAAACTCCTTTTTTTAATGTCTTTCTTAGTAATTATGTTTGCTCTCCATGCAGGAATGTGGAATGATTTTTTTTTTTCCTCAGACCTTCACTAAATATTGGAAATGCTGTTGCTCCTTGCTTCTAAGCATGCAATGCACATGGTTATGGCTAAGGATTAAAATGCATATATGTCCTTTTGAATTGAAATGCAGCTTGAAAATAATGTTGAAATTTGAAGAAATTGAAAATAGAACTTTATCCCAAAGTTTGTCTTTGCAAAAAAGAGAAAGAGCTGGCATTGCAGATAGCTCCAAACAATTCCTGTCGAGTCACTGAAGTCAGGGATAGGATGTAGGATACAGTGAGGCATTAACTTGCTGGACTGAATTTTTCAAATATTCATGGAATAATCGTTTTGGAAGAATCATTGGGTTCATCCAAGAGACTTATGTAATATTGTCCGAGATGCAAAATTCATGGCAATTGTAGTCACAGTGACAGGGCTGTTCCTGGTTGCGGTGTTGTCCCGTCTGCTCAGTTCCTTCATTAAGAAGCAGAGCTGTTGGTGTGCATGTTGTCTTACTAACTGAAGTAAAAGTAGTCAGCAAATGGGATACACAGCCACTGAAGATTGTATATCTTACACTGAGCTTTTTTTATTGTGAAAATATTAGTATATTCTTCATACAGTCCATCTTTCTGCAAATAGATGAGCTGTTCCGGCAGCAGCACGTGCATTATTGCACCTTCCTTAATAATTTGGATTCATTTTGCCTTGCGTACTCTTAAGGTCATCACTCGTCCTGTGCTGTACTGATGGCAGCTCTAAAGTGCTTATTTTGAGTAATCCAAAGAGCGAATATTTGAGTTTTGCAAAAAAGACTGCAATTTGCATTTTATCTATGCTAAATACAAGTTTTCAAGAGAGCTTAAAAATAGTAAAGTCGGTCAGTGGCAGATGTAGTTTTTTGGCACCAAAGCCACAACTTGAGCAGGGAAGTGGTTTAAGGCTTGATGGGATCTTTGCTGTGGCAACGGCATGGAAAATGTCAGCGCACACAGGACTGAGATACAGTGGGGTCTGCTTATAAATGTACAATTCTCTTATTTACTGTATCTGTGGTGCCAAGAGGTGCCATGCTGAAGGTAAAGGCAGATAGGCACGGAGTGCAGTGCTTAAATCCTTGCCTTGCTGTCTTACCTCTTAACCAGAGCACTGCGTGATGCTACTCCAAGGGATTCTGCACCCAGAAAATGGTATAAACCGAGTGGCTTTCCGAGGGACTGCAGCGATGCGGGCCGTGGGGACCGCTGGGGCAGGGCAGCTCCGTGCCCAGCACAGGGACGGGGTATTTCTGAGGATTCACCCTCCCTTCCAGGCCTGTTTAGCTGATGCGGGAGCTAGGACTCTGCACTGAAAATGTCCCGTGTTCTCTGAAATTCACTGGAGGTGGAGGATTTCTCCGGAGTCTGAACACATCTCGAGCCTTGGAGGAGCTGTGCCTTAGTGCAGCACCAGGAGTGACCTGGAAAGCAGCTCCTGCCGGGCTCGTTTGAGCACCGGGAAAGCAGAGCTTGGTGAGAACTAGATGGTATCAGGAAGAGCTGAGACTTTTGACTGGGGCCGTGAATGCGTTCTGGAGTTTTGCTTTAGTGTCTAATCCTGTTTTGGAAACTGACTTCCTTTTTCCTCCTCTTGACTCACTTTATAACTTGTACAAATTGCTCAGATGTTGTTTTACTACTGTGTTCAACATAAACTTTGGTTTCCTTTGGGTCGTGGCGCAAGTTTCCGTGTCCATGCTGCTGGACAGGGGTTGCTGCTGTCATCCCTGCAGCTGTGGGCACGTCGGGGCAGCTCCTGTCACCGGGCACCCCTGCTCCGTCTCCTGCAGCTTCCTTCCCTGATCCTGCAGAGAGCGGCAGGAATGATGGTGGAGAAGGCTCTGGCATTAAGATGCCTCTCTTGTAGAAATAAGCTCTGTCCTTCCTTTCATTTTGGTGTGTTTTTAGAGACAACGACACAGAGCTTCAGTCTGCAGAAGGACGGAACTGGCGACGTCAGCAGCGCTGGAGTAATCAGCTCGCTAAAAGCATGTTTCTTGTTAAGGCTTTTATGACCCTCTATCTACGAGGCTGTAACTATTAAGTGTCGTCTTGGCAAAGGTCAAATCGACATTACATGGCCAAATATATTTGTCACGTGTTTACTACGGATTTGTCAGGCGAGAAACGCGTGAGCCAAGTGCGTGTGGTGCTGAGAGACCAGCTGTGCAAGTCTGGGGTGAGCTGGTGAAGGGGCTGGTTTTTGGAGTTAGGCCGGTCTTGCTAAAGGTAGGAGCCTGACTCAGACTTGCTGTGGGCAAAGATATGGAGAGTTTCTTGGGTCCAGAGGTCACTCTACCTTGTTTGTGGCTGTCATTGATTGCATTCATTTCTGTGACATCCACTCGGGATGCTCGTGCCTTTCATGTCCTGCTTTGAACGGTGATGATGGCCGTGAGGGAGGTGACATCTGTCATCTGCTGCTGGGCAGCACGTGCCCTTCTGTAGTGGCAGGTTTTTCAAAGACAAAAGCAACTTCTGTTCAGATGCCTCCCTGAATAACTTGACAGCAGCTGGAATAACACCTTGATCCTGCAGCAAGCGGCGTAGCCAGACATCCTGCTTGCTTGCCCGGCTCCTTCCATGGCCACAGCTGATAACCTGCCTTCGTAAAGCTAACAAACTGCATTTGTAAGCTGCCATCAAGAGGAACATGGACAGACTGGACAACTGGGCGGTGAAAAACCTCATGCAATTCAGCAAGGCCAAGTGCAAGGTCCTGCACCTGGGGAGGAATAATCCCAGACACCAGTACAGGTTGGGGACCGACCTTCTGGAGAGCAGCTCTGCAGAAGGACCTGGGTGTCATGGTGGACAACAAGGTGACCATGAGGCAGCAGGGTGCCCTTGTGGCCAAAAAGGCCTCCACAGTACAAGAGGGATGTGGAGCTGCTGGAGAGAGTCCAGCGCAGGGCTGCAAGGATGATCAGGGGCCTGGAACATCTGCCCTATGAGGAGAGGCTGAGGGAGCTGGGCCTGTTCAAGCCTGGAGAAGAGAAGGCTGAGAGGGGACCTGAGCAGTGTCTAGAAGTACCTCAAGAGAGGCAGTGAGGAGGATGGTGCTGGCCTCTTTTCAGTGGTGGCCACCGACAGAAGTAGAGGTATTGGCCAGAAACTGAAGCATCAAAAGTTCCCCAGGAACTTAAGGAAAAATTTCTTCACAGTGAGGGTGACAGAGCACTGGAACAGGCTGCCCAGAGAGGTTTTGGAGGGGGGTTGGACTAGATGACCTCTAGAGGTCCCTTCCAACGTCACCCATTCTGGGATTCTTTGTGACTTTTTGATTTCTGTGGGTCATTTTAGGTGTCACCAAAGCTGGCAGATAGCAGCGGGCTTGTGCAGCTGCCTAATTTCCAAGCGAACACTGGAGGCAATGTTCTGGATGGTCGCGGCGACATTGAGGTAGCTGTTGTTCAGCAAGGCTGGTGATGGTCCGTGCTGTGTCGCTTCGTGTAGTCTATATGGATGATTGCAGGGAGAGCTTGGGAGTCGGGCAGTTTTGATGACCCGTGAAAGCAGGAGCATAAAATCAGCCCTCAGTGGGAAGGGGTGAGCAGTGAACAAGGACGGCAGCAACAGACACCAGCACGAATGATCGGGAAGAATCCCAGATTTCAGGAAGCCTCCCTGGTTTGTGGAGGTAACGTGTTATGCGTGTGCGTGCAGCGGGTGTCTGTCTCGGGGGCCAGCACAATCTTCCCTCCCTGACGGAGCGCGACGGGAGGCTCTTCCTGCTCCGCGGCTCCCTTGTTTTCAGGTTAATGCATGCTGGGTTTGAGCAGTGCCCTTCGGGTTCGCTGCAGGTTCAATCTCCCTTGCCCAGGGTGAATGACAGCTCGTGGACCGACGGCGGCGGAGGCAGCCTGCAGCCACGCCAGGCGGGAGCCGGTGCCGTTGGCTCCTCCGGGCCGTCCTGCTCCATGAGGCTGGTGCCGGTGATTCATGCGGCTGCCGGTGCCTGGTGCAGCCAGCTGGCTATCCCGGAGGATGGTTCTCCTGGTTATCCTCGGGGTGGAAGATGCCCCTGGGCGAGGGCTGCAGCTGCTTTCCAGGAGCTTGCAAGGCCCTGGTGTTCGCCAGCTGGTTCACACCAGCTCCCGTGAGCAAACGTCTCCCTGGGGCACATTGCAGAGGTGATACGGGTGTCCCCAAGGTGAATTTTGTGGAAAAAGACTTCCTAACATCAGTAATCGGATTTGGGAGGTAATGCTAATGCCATTGCTGAAGAGATCTGAGTCACTGGAGTTTGTGAAAGGACAGTAAACAAAGTTTGGGTTTGTAATAAAATAAAAGCTAAACTCACAGCCTGAGGTGATGCAGTAACATCATCCCTCTGCTGTTCATGGTTCTCTCCCTTCCATCCCCAAAATAAAAGGGAGAGAGGAAGACGCCGCCTGTGAGCTTTGAGTGGTGGAGGGGAACTGGTGAGCTGTCATTGCCGGCCGTTTGCGCTGGCTTTTCCATTTTGCTCCTGTGTTTTAGGGCTTCCCTGACCGTTTGCAGCGGCGGCGCCAGAGCCCTTCATCCGGGCGCGCTGCGTTGGCCGCGGGTGTCCGTGGTTCCCTCCCAGGAACCAGCGCGCTGCTTTGGGGTGAGCTGCCGCGGGGAGCCGCGTTGAGCTCCCCCGGGCGCCCGCGCTGCCTGAGCTCGTGCCAACGTGCTCGGGTGGAGGAGGGGGGTTCTTCTGTCAGAGGCTTGAGAGGCCGTTTCCTAAAGCCTTCGGCCTTTTCCCCAACTGCCCTTCCATTCCAGGGACTGCGGGGTGTCTGCAGGACCAACGTGGTCGCTTCAAGCCCTGGCTGCTCCTTCCTTAGCGGCGAAGGCGCTCGGAGCTGCTGACCAGGAGCATCCTCAGGTGTGAGACCCGCTCCGTGAGGCAGGCGAGGAGCCTCCACAGCTACCCGTGAGACTAAAGCGCTCGACATTAATAATCTGCTTTTTTCTATCCACTGTAGCATGCGATTCAGAGAGCTGGAGATAAGATGTTAATGGCTGCCCTTACTTCTTGGCATTGACTTATCTGTGGTTAGTGACCTATGCACTGGAGCAAGAGCTTATCCAACCGGCACGTTTTCCATAGGCGGAATGCTTCCGTGCGTGCTTATCCCGGTCTGGACTCTGATTCCAAGGGCAGAGAGCAGGTGCTTGGGATGAGGGTAGAGCCGAAGTGTCAAACTCCTTTGTTCCCTCTCCCAAAGGGTAAAGATGCGAACAGGAAATCACTGAGCTTCATTTCTCTTCCTGTAAGTCGCTCTCACATCTATTTAGGAGGAAAAAGAGCCATTTCACGAGTACAGGCCGCTCTGCTTTGGAACAAAACCCAGCAACTTTGTTGGCTCCGTGTGAAAGGGCTGCAATGAATCCCTCGAACCCTCTCCGTATCTGCAAGTCCATGGGACGCTCCGTCGTGGGCCGGAGCTGCAGGAGCGTTTTCCTACACGATGGTGTCAATGGTCGGTTTGTTCCTCGCGCAGGCCAGGAGAGCCTGGGCCGTATTTGCTAGCACAAACCAGGTGGAAGATAAACTTCAACGTTGACTTTTCCCTAGTGTCTGAAGGGATTTTTCTTTATGCACACCAATACCACGTGCAAATGTGTGCATAAATGTGTATGTCTGCGCACAGTAGTGTGGTAATAACTGCTACATCTCAATATACATAAAATACTTTAAATACATGAATGAGGGTTGTGTATGATGCAGATGTGTTAGAGTTGAGACTTTTCTGGCTTTATGGATGCCTAGTAGACAACCTGGATTCTTAATCCTTTCCAAATAACCCAAATATTTTGAGATCTCCAAGTGCTCCATTTTATTTTATTTTATTTTATTTTATTTTATTTTATTTTATTTTATTTTATTTTATTTTATTTTATTTTATTTTTTCCTTGGAGAAAAAAGAGACAGTTGTTCCCTTTCCGCCACTCGTTCTTGCCTCCTGGAAGATGATGGCCAAGTGTGTCGGGGAGCAGATGTACGAACACTTCTTTGTTTATAATCAGTAACGCCGTGGTAGAATCCATATTATTGCAGGTGACCGAGGATGATGAGCTATCCCTGCTGCAGAACGGAGTCAAATTCAAAGTAGTGAAACAAGGGAACTAAGTAACCCCCTGATATCTCTGCTGTGTGTAAATTAGTCTGTTTTGGCACCCAAACTATTCGAGTCCTTTCCCGTATTGCTGGAAAAATTGTTTCTGAAAAATTCAGTGCGGGTGGAGTTTGGAGGTGCCCTCCTTGGGTCTGGCGTGGAATACGCTCTTACCTCCTGATTTTTTACCTGTTTCTTTTTGCTTCCAAAGAGTGCTGAGTGAAGTACGCCGGGCTGTGCAAATTCCAAACTCTCCTGCGCCGCGCTCTGCATCCCCAGGCCTGGTGGGAGCAGCCCCTGGTGGGTTCCTTCTCGGTGCACCATGAAACACCGCGTGCTCTTATTGCAAGAGCAGCCTTGGCCGAGGCCTCCCAGCGCCCGTACCCATGCCTAGTGCCATTTCTGTGGGCCTTGAGGGTTTGTCTTCCCGGACAGCTGCTGCCCTGTTTATTTTCCTAACGTGGAGAGGGAGAGGAGTGGGGAAGAGGAACATTGCTTTGCGCTGCTGGGTCAGGTTGCCGTTTTTCAACATAAGGCAGAAAATAAGCAAAAAAAAAAAAAAAAAGTCACCAAACCCCCCAAAACTGGGACTTTTTTTCGGGAAAAGCACAAATGGAAGAGTGTCCTGGGTCTGAACAGCCTGCAGACGTGTACTGGTGCAAGGTCTTTGCTTTGGGGTGGGAGAGCTCAGCTTTCCCCAAGCTGCTCACGGCCCTTTAGCCAAGGTGGTGGCTGGAGCTGTCGGTGTTTAGGCCAAAGGAAGCAGCATCCCTGGCAATCCCTGATTTGCTTAAAGCAGACGGCCCAGTCCTTCTCCTTCCCTCGTTATTTCCTTTTTAAAACGAAGTCCCACTTGCTCTTTGCAGCGAAGGCGGCTCAGGGTGCTGCTGCTTCGGAAGCAGCTGCGTCCAGCCGAGGGCTCCGCACGAGCTCTGCCTGCTGCAGTTCCCAGCTCGCTGTTTGTTTTTCCTGCAAAATCACCGGTTTGCTGATGGAGGCCCATGCGCCCTCGGGGTGGCTGAGCTCGCTGGCCGCTCCCGTCCTCCCAGCAGACGTGGCAGGAGGAAACGTTTGGCAGAGGAGCTGGAGCGGCAGCCGGAGGTGGAATCTGCACCGGCCGCAGCGCTCGCCGGAGCCCTGGGCTGGGAATCTGCTCTGCTGCTCGGGCAGTTCGGGAGCCAAGCCACAAGACCTGCGTTAAGTCACATCATGCTGCAAAACACATAAACGCTTGAAGACGTCTGCCTGCTCTCGGGACTGAAAAAACAAACAGACTCTCTGCGAGGGGACTGTGTGCTCAAAGACTTTGTCTAGGTGAGCTCACACGGACAGTGGCAGTAACTCTGAGAGAAACCTTAAACGGGCAGAAATCTAAGTCATGTTTTTGCATTATGGTTTACGTGGCCTGTGTGGGGAGCAGGGATGAATCTGATTTGATTTTGTAAAGTCACCAAAGGACTAGAGCTGCCTTTTGGAGTGCTCGCAGCCTGCGCACTGCATCTTGCCCCTGCAAGATGATTCTTGGGTGTTTCGAGCCCTGCATCCAAACAAAGCTGCATTCAGGAGGCTCCGGCAGCGGCCGCAGAGCAGCGTGAGCTTCACCCGGGCAGAATATTTCTTTATCACTGAACAAAGAAGCATCTGAGCATCAGCAACTCATGGGCAGCTGACTGGAAAAAGGAATCTCCAAGTATTGGTGAAATATTGTGCTTGTACCTGGGCACGTTAGGGCTGTGGGGGTTGTGTTTAGACATAAGTATCTGGTTCTGCTGAGCAGTGTATGCAGGAAGTTGGGAAGGTCACATTGTATATTAAACACCGAAGGAGGAGATGGCTTGGAAAGTGTTACTGGGTTGGAAAGTCGCAGTCAATGCCGTAGCTGATAAGTCTCCAGGTTCCGTTTCTTTGTACGGATACGCTGCTATGTCAGGGTCATGGGCAGTGACTGTTTTCATTCCTTTGGATTGCTGGAGAGGTTAGGAGGAGCTCGGAGGAATATCCGTCCCAGTCTGTGTTTCTTCTGAGTGATTCGTGCTGTTCCCGTTGGGATGCAGCCCCTGCAGCATCGCCTGGGAGGATGGTTGTTATTCGGGAAGGAAAACTGGGCCGGAATTCCCACACTGGCAACACGGAGAGCAGGAATCGCCCGTGTCTTCTGCACGCTCTAAAGCTGGGCAGCCACCAGCCCTGGCGCTGGTTGGCATCTTTCGTGCTGCCGTTTTGTCTGCCGCTGTCCTTGAAGGCAGCGTAGCAGCAACGCAGCCCTGTGAAATGCTGTGAAGAAAGCGGAATTCCCAACAGTTAAGGTTTTGGGGATCATAGGTTGGAATGTTATGGTGAACAAACCCAAATCTTCTAAACAAATCAGCTAAATTCTGCAATATCCAGTAAGGCCCAGAAGTCGTTGCTGCCTCTGTTGAAAGGCTCTTTCAGGACTCTGCTCCTTGACAGTGGTCTTGCTTAATCTCAAGCCTCGATTGGCCGGATTAAATCCCTTCCATCTTATCCTGCGGGTTTGGGTGGTCTTTTGAAGGTTGAGTACTTGTTCTTGCTGCTTGCAAAGATCTTCTGATGTGTCCAGTGATCGTTTCTACCTTTCATCTTCCACAGCAGTTTGAGGGTCTCCGGCCGCCGCTTTAGCTCTCCTGCGAGCTGATCTCCACCCTCTGCACGTTTGCTCCAGCTGACGTTCTGGGTGACAGATGCTGATGAAAGGCCCTTCCTGGCTTTTGAGCTTTGGCCTTTTTTTTTTGTTGTTGCAGTTATCTCTTTAAAGATTGTGTTTTTATTGGACAAATTAAAAAGTGGGAGTTTTGGGATAGATGGCGTTGGTTGCCAACCCAAGCCTAGTTTCTCTCTTGTCAGGTTAGTGGTAGAATGAGATTTGGGTGGGAAGAGATCCCAGGAGATGGCCCGGTGCGATGTCCTGCTCCAAGCAAGATTATTGCATCTTTTCCAAAGAGTGCCCGTTTTGCACGGTACCTGCTTTAAGTCTACTTGTGTCTTCTGCAACGTTTCTAGCTATGGAAGAACATGTAATAGTCCCGAGCAGCAGGGCAGAGCGACAGCTCACTCCGTCCTGTGACGCAAATAGAGATGAGAGCGTTCAGCGCCTCCTGTGTTTAGTGGTTTGGCGGTTTTTCAGTGCAAGGTTAGTGCTTTAGCTTCACTTTTAAGGAAAGGGCTTTTAACATCGTGCTAGCTTCTAGCTAGGAGGCTGCATCTCGTGACTTCAGCGTTAATTCAGCAGTTCTTCCATGTTCCTTTGCCCTGACTTTACCTGCTGGGTTTGCAAAGCTGCAGGGTTGATCTACGGCACTGCTCTGTCGGAGCAGCTGGGTAGAAGATGTGGCACCAATCGCTCCTATTTTAGTGTTTTCTTTGGTGAGGGGGGGAAAAAATCTACATCAAGACAAAGGAGCCTTTAACCTTCTTTCGGCCTGAAAATCGCAGATGAATGGAGTATTCCTCAGCCTGCCCTCTGTTCCCTCCCGCACAGGAAAGGAGTGGTGCCGAACGCGCGGCGAATGGCATTTCCTATTTTGTTAAGCTGGCAGCATGTGAACGCCGAGACCACGTGGGACGAATGCAAGCAAAAAACGGTTTCACCTGCACGTTAAATGAACTTAAACTGCAGTTTCTTCCCTTTGGTGCTAGGCTGGATGGAAGCGCTGTAGGCATGCACACCCACAGTCGGGACAGACTTGGGTTGTTTTCCCAGAACAAGGAGGTAATATTGACTGGACAGTTTTTCTTGGATTTGTTTTTCTAACTGCAGAAGGAATATTTTAGTTCCGCGTCTGCCAGCCCGAATCCTGTTTATCTGAATTCTCTCCTGATGAGGCTGATTCGCTGTAATGCAGCCTGCGAACAAGTTGCTGAAAGGCTCAAAAGTCAGTCTTTCCTACTCGACAGCTGAATTTATTTTGAGATTTGCCTAAAATAGGCTCTTTAAGTAACACTGAATGTTCAATAGAGACCTGGTATTGTGTATAAAAGGCACAATAGTCTGATATGTTCGTTAGGGAAACACCGGCTGAAGTGTGTTTAAGCAAAATCATCTTATTTCCCTGTGCAGGAGAATAGTTGTTCCTTTGTGCCAGCACGGCTCGCTGTGCAGTTTTAAACCACATAAATACTTTTGCACTGCCAGGCGTCTGCTCTGAGTTCAGCTTCCTTCAGGAAAACATCCTAAAAGCCCGCTCTTGGCCTCTTCATTAACATCATTTTTAATTAAAGTCTTAATGGGAATGGCGTTCGCATGCACGTAGGTGGCGGGAAGGAGTCATTGGGTACTGGGTGCCCCTTTGGGGGTCAGGAAACCCAAATCGCCTGGGATTTGTAGTGGGAAGAGGAGCTGCCCCTGTTCTCTGCCTGCCAGCGTGCACGTAGCTACGGGATGGATCTCCCTCCCATGCACGCAGGAGGAAACCGTAGTTCTCTTCCACCAAGCATTGGGGTTTGCTCTGCGTTTCGGGTTGCATTTGGAAGAAATGATAAATGTGGTCCAACAGCTTATTCTTTTTTTCACAAGTGATGCTACGTTTGCTCTGGACAGTCGTGTGCAAGCGGATGTATCTGTAACACTCCTATATCTTTTCCGAATTATTCTCTCCTTTCTTAGTTTCCTGTAGGTTAAGGTGCTTTATATTGTCCTAGCTGGTGAACCTGCTCTGGCTTCTTGCGCTGAAGATAACTGCAGGGTTTCTGGAGCATCAGTTGAGGGTGGAAGAAGAGGTGAGAGCAGATAGATTTGCTGAGCACCTGCTCTGCTACAGTGGGAGAAGCTTTAGTGCATCTGTATATATGTAAAGCAGAATATTATGTAAATCTTCTGCAGCAGGAAAGGACATCCAGGTGAGGGCAGCTCTTCTCCCAGGGCAGAATGACCCTCAGTAGCCACCGATGCTCTCGCTATCCTTAGGGTCACTTCATGCCACGGCCGGTGGCTTGGCCTCATTTTTTCCAGTAGCTGTTTTACTCCCCGGCACAGGCAGATGGAGGGAAGGCCGGGACCGACGGCGCCGAGGAGCAGCTCCGCTGCGCTCCGCGCTCGGAAGCGGGCGCAGGTCGGCTCGGACGGCACGGCGAGCTGCAGGCTGCGCAACGGTGCTTGAGCTCTGCGATCCCGACGAGTTTCCATTTGTGTTTCGGTGCAAGGGAGTTATCATGGACGTGATTAACTCGAAAATTAACTCTAAAAATCCCTTGATAATTCAGGCTGCAGCATTCGGAGGAGCGCCGCCGTGGCGAGGCGCCTTTGCCGGGCGCGCTGGCCTCTGCAGATGTTTTGGAGGTTGGCGTCTGCCGCTCACCGGCCAACTCTTTTCTTTATTTGTACTGAGTTCATTTGAAGTTGCATCATTTCCTCGGTAAGAACAGTTTTATTTTTGCCCAGACTGTTTGTCAGGTGGGAGGACTCCTAAATGTGAGTGCTCTCTGGTGGCGACTCCGCAGTTGTCCAAAATTAGATCCACGAACAGGACGTTCAGCCATTTCTGGCGGGGTGGGTATTGGAGCTGTAGTGCACAGGAGTTTTATTTAAAAAAAATCCTCTTGTTTTGATACCTCAGGCTGATAAGGACCTTCCAATTGCTTTGCTTAGGGAGCTTAAGGGTTCACTTATGGACTTAAACATTTCTTTTTTAAATACCCCTTCCCTAAAGAATAAAAAACGCACAACCAAGTAAGATCCTTTTCTCTCCCTGACCCTCTTAGCAAGCCCATCACTTCCGTGACCTGCCCGTTTCTATTTTCTGAGTGTCACTCAGTGTTTTAGCAAGGTAATAAGGACTTCTCGTGAGAGAGCCGATATCCTTCATCCACATTGCACAGATTCAACTTGCTGTTTCAATACTGGACTTAGTTCCTGGCTGGAAGCAAGCGGGAAATGGGTCGCCCTGCTGCACGTCCGGATGCACCGCGGTTTCGGGGTTTGCTGGGCAGGCCTCTTGCAGATTTATTTTGGGTGCTCTTGCAGCCGCCGCCGAGGCAGCAAATCTGGCGGCTCCGCTTACAGGGCCAGCCGCGCGGGGAGCACGGGGACGCTCGTCTTCCCGGCTGCTCCAAGAAACAGCCATCTCCCTTGCAGCTTTTCTGTCATCCCTGTGGATTTGCATCGTGTAAACCAAGAATTACCCCCTCCAAAACAAAATTATGAAAAAACCCTCCAGATTATTTTCCCCTGTGTCTGAGAGCTTCCACCAGCCTTGCAGAATAAGCACCTATGAGGAGCAGTTGCTATAAGATCTCCCCGTGCGGCGAGTGTTGGGTGTCCTTGTGCTTGGTGATCCCAAGAACTAAACCGGAGAGGACGGAGCGGCCCCACATCCCGTCCCTGCCCTGCGCCGCCTCCTTCCCTTCGAAGCCTTCGAAGAACGGGGCCGCGATTCTGCTTTTCGCACCCGCTTTTTATGTCCCTTTCCTTAGCAGTTCAGTCTCCGTCACCTTCCCTATGTGTCACCCATCCCTTCTCTTGATGTGGTTGGTCAAGAGTGGCTGAGTTTTAGTGCGTCCTGCTTATTCTAACGCTCCTACCTAAGACAACACTTTGTGGCTTTCGGACAGCTCTAAAACTCTCTCTCTGTGTCTTAAGCTGCTTAATATTTTGGGAAGAACTTGCCAGGACACCTTTTGTTAGGACTTCTTGCTGGAGCAAAGCGACCTTTTGCGCTTGTTCAGCCCTTTTAACGGAGGCAGCTGGAATTAGAGTGGGGAAAAGAGGCCGCAGGAGGTTGTGGGTTTGGTTCTGGGTTACATTTTCCAAGTTTTTATCGCACCTGCTACAAACCGACCCTGCCAGGAGGTTGCACCAATTTACCCCGAGAGCAGCAGAAAATATCGTGCCTGTCACCCGGGGGTGGTGACGGCTTCCAGAAAACCCTGCTCGGGTCTGTGCTGTGGCCCGTGGAGGACCACGCAGACCAGCTCTGGAGGATGTGGAGGGCTTGTGGTGCCATCTAACGTTATAAACTTTAAATACAGGGCGCATCCAGGTGGTTAGGAACAGAATGTCCTCGTTTGAACGTTGGTCCCCAAGTCCGTTGTCATTCTTTCCTGAGCAAATACCCAGGGACATCCTCAATTCTTACTCTGAAGCTCCTCGGGTGCTCTTCAGCTGGATAATGCGTTTTCATATGTGTTTTTTTGGAAACATATTTCAAAAAATCAGCCTGCCAGCTTCGAATTCTTGTCTGTCATGCCCGAATGAAAGCTGGTGGGGGTTAGTACCAACATGCACGTGTTCTTCAGCAGCTTTCCCTCTTGGCTTAGGAGCAGTGCTAATTCCGAAGTGCTTCTTAGTGAAAAAGGTGAGAGGAAGCTAATTCCTAGTACGGAAAGGCTGTAATTTGTTTCTTAGCTTGTGTCTTGTCTTTGCTTCCTTGCAAATGCTGTTAGACCTCGAGGTCAGCGGCTTCAAAACTTGGGTTTGTCTGGCCTGGATCCTGGTGAGCTCTAGAACATGACAAAAAAACTTGCCTTTAATCCACTTTATGAACTGAATAACATAAACTCATCCCTCATCTTTGCTTATCGTTAACGGGCAGCCTGCTTGGAAAACATGTTCTTCGCTGCAGTTTTGACCAATTTGCTTTCTCTCTTTTTTGCCTCATCCTGCACAGGTTCGAAAAAGGGCGGATATACACGTTTATTGGGGAAGTCGTGGTCTCCATGAATCCTTACAAGAACTTGAACATCTACGGGCGCGACATGATCGAGCAGTACAAGGGAAGGGAGCTGTACGAGAGGCCTCCTCACCTCTTTGCAATCGCCGATGCTGCTTATAAGGCCATGAAGAGGCGATCGAAAGACACCTGTATTGTAATATCAGGTAAGCTGTAATATCAGGTAAGCTGAGACGTTTCTGCCATGGTGTACGCTTCAGCTTTGGGAAATTACAGGCAGAAGAAGAAGGACTTGGCTAATAATGTTTTATAAAGGAGAAAATATTGTTCACCTTATTACACTTGTTTGCATTTTAGTCTGCGTGTGGAGACCTTTGCAATTATTGCTTGTCTCATTTGAGAGCAGGTAGCAGCAGTTAGTTGAGCCCAGCACACAAAGGGCTTCTTGCTGGCGATGAAGCTCCGCTGCCGTCTCGGTTTGGAGAGCGGCTCCTCCCGTTCCCGGGTGCTCAGGGCTTTGTTCTCTGTTTCGGCGGCCGCCTGTGCGGCTCCCGGCAGTGGGAGCAGTGCTGGTACCATGAACGGTCGCGCTCTGGATCCTGGCACTTGGTTTCCTTGATGTCCCCGTGCCTGAAAAGCCAGAGCCGCGAGATGCTGCGGCGAACAGAAGCCTCTTGTGTTGCAGCTCGTGGCCCCACTGCCAGCCAAGCCTCTGCATGCCAGGCTTTTCCCTCCAACAATATTTCTTTTGATCCTCTGCTTGCTGGGCTTCTCGCAGACCTGTGAAATCCGGCACCGTCGCTGGTTTTAGGTTGACACAGCAGTAACAACTGGGCAGGGTTGGGGCTTGATTTAAAACATGTTCAGAGCACACCCAAATAAGATTGCTTTAGAAAACAACAACAACCTCCCAAACGTTATCGTGGTACAGTTAAGAATACTGTTCAGTGATTTGCCTTGATCTTATTTTGACCTGATTTTGTGGTTTTTTTTTTTTTTTTTCCTTTAGGTGAAAGCGGGGCTGGGAAAACTGAGGCCAGTAAATATATTATGCAGTACATAGCAGCCATCACCAACCCTGGTCAGAGAGCTGAGGTGGAAAGGTAAGGGCTTGGCAGCAGAATTGGGGACACGGTTTTGTTCCTGGATCTCTTTTTTTAGCCTGGATAGTACCTGTTTACAGGACCGTCTCCCATAGCAGTTCCACGCTATTTTTACAGTGCTTTTATTTTTGTCAGATTCTGCTTTTACTCTAGAAATGTTGAAATACCAATTGCTAAATATGGATTGCTAAGATCATGTAGAAGAGCCAGGAGAAACTCAAGCCTTCGAGCTTTTAAAATAAAAGCAGCGGCCAGAAATCCTGTTTCCTGGGGCAGCCTGGGAGAGGCCTGTGAACGCTGGAGCGGTCGCTTGGGTGTGAGGAGTCCTCCCCGTGTCTGTTCAGGCTTGCTTATTCCTGAATTGAAAAATGTGCCTTTCCTAGCCTAAAAGTTTTGGAAATACAGGATGTGGCTTTCCGCTGAAACCAGTGTCTTCCCAGCCTGAAAACATCTTGCAGAGTATTTGCCAAAGAATTGAAGCAGTTTCAAAACTTGGGTGCGTTTTGAGGGAGTGAATTTTTGATTCACGACATTTTCAGCAGGGAGATCTGGTCTTCAATTCACATCTGTTCAGCTCTAAGGAGCGTTCCCAAAAGCTCACAGCTGGTTTCCCATGGGACTGCGCGTGACACGCAGCAAAGAGAAAAAAGTTCCACTGGAAATCTCTAGATTCATCCTTTCCTCTTCCGTCTGTACTAAAGGGTGAAGAACATCCCGCTGAAATCCAACTGCGTGTTAGAGGCCTTTGGCAATGCCAAAACGAACCGTAACGACAACTCCAGCAGGTTTGGAAAATACATGGATATCAACTTTGACTTTAAAGGAGACCCCATAGGTGGGCACATCAATAATTACTTGCTAGAAAAGGTAAGCCAGGTTCAGGGTTTTATGTAGTTACATTTGTAAAGAGTTAGTGCTTTGCCATGAGGATGTTTTCCTTTCAAACTTAGTGTGTCAGAATCACTTTAAATCCAGAACTTAATTTTTGGCAAGAATTAGTGAAAGAACTGAAATGCTGCTAAGGCCCAGGCACGGCTTCCCGAGCTCGCCATAGAAAGGACCTTGTTCCTCAAAAGCTTATGTTCATATAGACCTGTGTCCTTTGTATCTGGAATAAAAGCTGAGATTAGTTGAACATTAGCAAAAATCCTTCTTTGTAAGTTCCTGCGTTGAGATCTCCTGGTGAATTAAATGCAGAAGACTTCTAGGTCTGTAAGTAGCAACTGAAGGCTCCAGAAGCGTTACTTTGAAATAATGCCACAGCCTTGTGTCATCACTTAGAAACTTTGTTTTTGCCTATTCCAAGCTGGCCTGAGCATAATTCTTTTCATGTCACTAAGCGGTGGCCGAAAACCTTAGAATATGCAAAACCCTGCAGAGAAGCTGGGCTTGATCTATTAACAGTTCTCATGACTTGAGGGACAGCTGGCTTTAATTTGCGTGTTTGACAACATCTGCTAATTTTCTTCTCCCATTATTTCCCTGAAGTCTATTTTCAGAGTAAACACTTTGTTTTATAAAAGAAAAACATTTAACATGTGATACTTCCATGCAAAGGAAAAAGGACTGGGGGCTGCAGCTGCGCTTAAATCATGACTCTTTATTTAATAGTCCCAAGCCAGTTAAATTTGTATCCGCTTTCAAAGAAGTTGAGGAATTTGATGCTAACACAGTGGCTTTGCGCTGGGGTGGGAACACACATGCAGTCACTTTCCATGGTTAAAACTTAAAATATAAAATAAGGATAAGCCACTTGCTGACCATCTGCTAGAGTTAAACATTTTTCTTGTGCTATCTTACATGGGTTCAGAAGAATATTCTGCAGATGGAGCTATCCACTGCTCTTTAAAATATTGCTCTTGCATTAAAAGTATAGTTAAATTTTACAGTGGTTGGGTGCTCTTGGTCCTCCAGCCCTGGTGTTTTAGAAATAGTCCCCGTGAGTCCCTAACCATGGAGTCCCTAACCATGTGTTTAGTCGCCTGATCCTGTTTCTCCTTGTCAGCTACTCAGGAACCCTTAACCTAAAATGCTGTTTTCACTTGACTCTCCGTAAAACCAATTCAGTAGTTGCCACATGGGATTTCTGCTTAAAAATAGCAGGTTGCAGCTGTTACGCAAGCAGGTCTTTTCACGTAGAAACTTCAAACTCCATGCTCATGCCTAGCATATTTGTAATAGCCTTATTAAAAAATAACGTTAATTTGGAGTTATTCTGGTAATAGTGATTGGCTTGCAAAGGGAGATGCTTTGGGGACAGACCGTCTGCATCCAGAAAAACTTATTTTGTATTTTTTCCCCCTCAGTCTCGTGTGATCGTGCAGCAGCCAGGGGAACGAAGCTTTCATTCTTTCTACCAGGTTGGTATTTGCACCTGGAAAATAAGTCTTGCTTCCAAGTTTTCCTGAAAAGACAAGTAAAACAGGTCAAGCTTTCCTCCCCTCATGTATCTCGCAAAGGATTCTCTGTGTAGTTGCATCTTGGGTGACCTTTTGGTTCGTCACCTATTCAGAGGCCTGTTTTGGGAGAGGAGCACGGGAAGATTTTGTTTTCCATCTTCCAGGCCCGCATTAACACATTTGTAAACTTAAAAGGAGGTTAACTAAACAAGTGTGGTGGGATCTCGGACTTTGACGCACTGCTTTATTTGTAACAAATCTAACGCCTGTATTTTTGTCTTGAGGCCTCTCTTGTCCATATGGAAGTAATTCTATGGCACCAAGTTCACTTTCTTTCTTCTTTGGGTTCTTTTAAATATCTTCCATGCTGTAGGATGCTTCCCTTGGGTGTCCTTTAGGGGAAGTGGTTGGCCTCTCAGTATAGCCTTTATTCTTGCTTTTGTGCTGTGAAAACTGGGTTTATTTATTTATTTTGTCACTTTTGTGCACCATAGTAGCACGTTAGCACCTTTTTAATAAACATGCCGTTTCCCCATTGGGAAGTCTCTGCACGGAGCAGAGGAGGTCAGCGTGCTTGCCAAAAAGCATCTGTGACATGTCGTAAATGTAAACACGTCGGGCCTGGGAAGAGGTTTGCAGAGCCTTGCAGTGCTGCAGCCCGTGTCTGTGTGAACATCATGCTGGCGACTCCGGGTAGCGTGGCTGATTTTGCTGTGGCAGTAATTTCATCTCTCTGGTCTTCCTTGCCAAGCAGGAGCAGAATTTATTTAACGTGAGAGATTGATTTACTATGAAAAAAGTAAAGCCTTTATTTTCGGGGCTCTCTTTTTCTTAAATACTCTTTATGCAGCTGCTGCAGGGGGGTTCTGACCAGATGCTGCGGTCTCTGCATCTCCAGAAGGATGCGTCTGCGTACAGCTACATCCGCGCAGGAGCGCAGCTAAAGGTGAGGGTGCTGTCAGGGAGCTGCAGGTACCTTGTCTTAATTGTAAATGCATCTTTAAATACTTAAAACTGCTCCTGAAATAGCAGAAGCTGAGACTGGGGTGAGTGTGGAAAGGTAACACCGATCTGCTGTTTTTAATGGAGGTTCTGGACCTAGATGACAAGTGTATGTTTACCTGTCCATAGCCCACTTGCTCCTATTTATGGAAAGCAATCCTCTGCAGCAGGAGATACGTTGTCACTGGTAACAAATGCAAGCAGAGGTATTTTGGCTGCTTTGACCGTTACCAGGGGCAGATGTTTCGTGAAGAACCTTGTGCCCCAAACTCCTCTCCTTCTCCACAGTGTTCCAACAACGACGGTGCAGAGTTCAAAGCAGTAGCTGACGCCATGAAAGTGATAGGCTTCAAGCAAGAGGAGATTCAGACCGTCTACAAAATCGTGGCCGCCATTCTCCACTTGGTAGGTTCTGTGTCCCCAGCTGGAGCAGACTGTGCTTCAGGAATGGCCAAATGGCGTGGCAGTGGTCCCCGTGGTGCAGACTTGAGAGCACTCCTGTTCTCTATGTGCTGAGCGGACCCGCAGATCCTCCTCCCCTGTGCACTGGCGCTGTAGCTCCCTTCTGATGTCTGCTTGAGGGGAAAACCATTGCAGGTGGAAAGGGGCAAGCAGGCCAAAGAAAACCCTCTCCATGGGGTAGCACTTCTGCAGCATGGAGCAAGGGCTTGCATAGTGGATGAAGGTGTGGGCGAACTCAAGACTTCCTGACTGATGTTAATAATAGGCCAAGAAATCTCAATCTAGTTTCTTGCTCTTTATTACAGGGGAACTTGAAGTTTTCTGTGGATGGCGATACGCCCCTGATAGAGAATGGCAAAGTCGTGTCGGTCATTGCGGACTTGCTGTCAACCAAAGCTGACCTGGTGGAGAAGGCTCTATTGTTCCGCACCGTGGCTACGGGCCGGGATGTCATTGACAAGCAGCACACCGAGCAAGAAGCCACCTATGGCAGAGATGCCTTTGCAAAAGTGAGTTGCCATTTTCTTTCTTTGCATGGGATTTTGTATGGGATAATTCAGATCATTCAGACGCTCAAATGCATTTCTTTAGCTTTTGGGTGTTCGGTGCTCCCTGTATAGCTCACTCAAAGAGTAATGATGCCCGAAGAAGGCACAGAATTTTGAAACGCCTTCACAGTTGCACGTTTTTCCATACTCTGCTCCTGATTCCTGCGTGGCTTAATGAGTGCAGTGTTTGCTGAGACATGGGATTCCCTGCTTCATGCTAATTTATTTCTGCATATGAGCTGTGTTCTATAGCTAAGAAATCAAACCATGAGGGAAGAATGGATGAAAGTGTGAAAGCTCCTTGGTTTTTAACTTGACATTTTTAATAAGCTTATATATTTCCATGTCTTCAGAGTGCACTTTGAACCTATGGGCTTTGAAGATGCTTATACCAATGATCATTTCTTTTTTACAGGTGAACAGTATTACTTTACAGCCCTTGGGTTCAGCTGTCAGGTTTCTCTGCCTGTTTGAACTCTCACTTGCTCATCTGTACAGTGAAATAATTTCCAGGTGTGGAAGATACTAGCCAGCTTAAAAGCAGGCTGGAATCAAATGGGGGAAGCACCATTCGCACTGACCTCTTTAGGATTTAGACTTTGTGCTTATGTGTTTTGGAAACAAAAGAAATGTTTTTATGGGCTTTTTTCTTTTTGCCAGTAGTTTTTAGTAGAATTTAGTCTATGTTTCTTTCTTTACTGTGGGCAGCATCTTGAGTTAGGCTTTGTAATGCTGTGTTGCATGGGGGCTGGAAGGAACGGAGAGATGCGGGCAGGATTCCTCACTGTGTGTCTGCTCTCAGGCCATCTACGAGCGCCTCTTTTGTTGGATCGTGACCCACATCAACGACGTGATCGAAGTGAAGAACTACGACACCACCGTGCACGGCAAAAACACCGTCATTGGCGTCCTGGATATCTACGGCTTCGAAATATTTGATAATAACAGGTGAGCCCCATTGCTAAAGCATGGCGCTGTGGCTTCTCCTTTCCCATGTGAGAAAACTCATTGCCTTTATTTTTATTACAGTTTTGAGCAGTTCTGCATTAATTACTGCAATGAAAAGTTACAGCAGCTCTTCATTCAGCTGGTTCTAAAGCAGGAGCAGGAGGAGTACCAGCGCGAGGGAATTCCCTGGAAGCATGTGAGTGAGTTGGCAGGGGAGGGAGAGGTTGGTTTGAGGTCACCAGCACAAGTCCCAGATTTAGAGTTGCTCCCCGTGTAAGCTCGTGTCCAAGTGAACAGGACATCCGTGTCGATGCCAGCTGCGCCATCAGCAGCGCTGCCTGCAAGCCAGGCTGTGGAAGAAGCTACCCGAATATATAGCAACCTCTCCATATTTGCCACGGTTTTGGAAAAGAGGGGATTCCGAGTCTGAGATGCCACGTCTCGTGGTATCTTTGTGACCAAGTTTCTAATCTAAATGCTTATCTGTTTTGTCTAGTTGTACCTATTCAAATGGAAAAAAAATGGGGTTCTGATAAATTAATAAGGCCAGGGATAAGGCAGATTTTAAAGGAAAGATATTGGCTCATATTAGCTCGACATTAAAGGTTTTGATCCTCCATTTACAGTAAATTAGTGAGTTTCCCATTTTTACGCAGCCCCTTTCAAAACCTGATTGTGGAGCAACCCACTCTAGGAATGGGTGGGAAAGAGCTGGAGTGCACCTGATCTCAGTTTTTGTGTCACCATGTGAAAAAAAAAAAAAAGGGAAAAAGTTACTGGTGTGTTTAGTAAACTAATTGTCCTGTACTGGATTTCACGCTTTTCTTATTTCCCCCCAGTTTTCACTGATGTAACTGTGTGCAGTTGAATGTTAAGCTATTTTAAAGTGCATTCTGTAGCAGCTGAGTTTTAGGAGAAGTCTTGAAATTAATGAGAGGTATGTAAAAGATCCTCTTTTCTGCTCTTTAGTGGTAGAAGAGTGTGTTTGTGATAGCTGCCTGCTTATTTTTTAGCTAGTGCCCTCCGTGTTGCGAGCTGAGCGCTTCACCTGTGATTGCTGGGCCTAATGCTCTTGGCAGACAAATAATAAAACCGTTCACCGAGCAGGGGCTAACACTGGTAGGGTCCTGTACACCTACTTCTTTCACTCACCAAAGTCATGTGTAGAATATATTCCTGTTTGGCTGTGTTTTACAGATTGATTACTTCAACAACCAGATCATCGTTGACCTGGTGGAGCAGCAGCACAAGGGCATCATTGCCATTCTGGACGACGCGTGCATGAACGTCGGGAAGGTGACGGATGAGATGTTCCTCGAGGCTCTCAACAATAAGCTCGGCAAGCACGCTCACTTCTCCAGCAGAAAGGTGACTTGCTCCTCTGCATCCTCAGAACTTCTTTCCCATCCCGTGTGGTTTTTTTGTGGACTTAATGCAATGAGGCAAAGGATTTGGAGAGTGCCTGGGGTTGAAATCCGTGCTGCAGGGGATGAGTTTTCATGCTTAGGAGCACAGCGGCTCTTAAGCCATGGGAATAGGCCATCTGGCCTGGGTTTGGGGAATGCTTTTTCGAAGCTTTTGCCAGCAGCAGAGGGAGCTCAAGTCTGCCCAATGCGAGCCTCATTTTATTCCGAGCATAAAAGAAGCCAGGAGCTTGTGTCTTGACATATCATGATGTCATCTACAACCAATAGGTGCCGCGTTTCCATTCACGTGCCTGGCTTCCCAGGCTGCTGTAATACAGAATGACAGCGAAATTATTCACACTTCTGCTTTATTACAGCGATTTTTTTATTTCTTATTGTTCCGTCGTCACTGCCTGCAAAGCGAGTTAAACAGCACCTATGGTCTCCTGCGCCCTTTGCCTCGCTTGTGTATTTTGGTGCTGGGTCTAAATTAAACGGTTTTATCCAGCACTTGGCAGCATATTGCAAATGTGCTCAGCAGGCTGATTAATTGGAGCATTTTCACGCTGCATAATCAGATAGAGGCCCTTCGTGTCCTGATGCCCTGTCACTGAGGATGCTGTTTGAGACGTAGCCTTCCGGATGCTGTCGCTTCCCCTCCCACCACCGTAGAATATTGTATGTAGGTCAGAAATGCAAAATTAGCTGGGTTGTGTAAGAGACGTGCTAAAGTCTGCCTGCGGGGAGGCTCAGGATAAACAATAGCTCTGGATCTGGCTTGTTTGAGCGGGGGAAGGACGGAAATAAAAGAAGCAGTTTTTCTTCCAGCTGTGGCTTTCCTTACGTGCCCTTTAGCTGCATTACCTACGTCCTCTACTGCCGCGCGCTGGGTGAGGGAGGGGAATGGGGAATTTTGCTTTCTGTGTTAACCTGAACTGCATGTGCTCGAGCAGCAGATGTGTTGGGAATGGTCCTCACCTGAAATCAAGTATTTTCATGATGCCTAGCCGGCGTTTTAGTGCAAATTACTTCCCTTAGTGGCATTAGGAGCGAAGCCTGGGGGGGTGGATCCTGAAATCCTCGGCATTTGGGGCAGCGTGGGAAAAGGTCCAGCTTCCAGAGCTGTTGTAGACATAATCCCCAGGGAAGGAGTTCAGCTTCCATTCAGTCCTTGGTCCCATCTCTGCTGGGGTGGAGCGTTTCCATAAGGGAGAAGAGCACCGAGTTTCATAAAACATATGGGAGGCTATAAAAAGCAAATAAAATTCGGAAAAAAAAAAAGCAAGCCTTGTGAGTCGTTATCTTCAGGAGTCCCTTCACAACATAGGAATATTAAAAAATAATAAAAATCCTGCCGATTGCAGCAGTCCTCAGTAGGGGGTGGCATTGTCAGAAAACCCTCTGTGCAGCCTGGAAGGGAAGCGAGGAGCAGAGCTATAAATAATTTTTATGGGGGGAATGATGCATCTCCCTGGCTTGTTAATTTTCTAGTTTAAATCAATATAGCCTTGAAAATATTGACCCGTAAAATCCTTATATTTTTCCCATCCTCTCACGTCTTTGCTGTTGACCTAGACCAGTAGCTAAAATACCTTCTTCAGAGAGCCCTTAGCCCAACAAGAAATCAAAGCCATCTCCACTAGCCTCTGGATCAAAGCAGAGGACCCGATTTTGTTGCATCCTTTGCTTTTGTTGTCTGCAGTTGTTCCACCCAGGTATAAAGCTCTCTGTAGATGGAAGAGGATCCTATAGAGTTAAAGATCCTAAGGAGTTAAAGAGTTAAACCGTGTGTGCGCTGATATGTTATGGGAACAGCTCCCATCTTTCAGCCTCGGTTAATGCTTCACTGCTCCCCTGTAGAGCATGTTGCGCTCGGGCTCCGGGTGGATAAGCTCTAAGGGGCTGCCGTGCCCTAAATAGTAATGTCCTAGTTTGTGTTCTGCATGTCTGCTCTGCTGCTGTCTGCTGGGTTGGCCTGCTGAAAGCCTCACAAGCCAGGAAGAGCATCGGCAAACGTGGTCCCGATGAGCATTTGTGGCAGAATTGCATGTTCCTTGAGAAGAAAGCGAAAAAAACCCAACAAGCAAAAAAAAGAAGTGGGTCTTTCTTCTCCAAATGGTCTAACAGTTAACTAGACCTGTACAAATGTTAATTGCTTCCGTAAGACTTCTCAACACCACAGGCTCATTCTTGCAAGCTCTCTAAATTCTGATTGTTCTCGGTGGATCTGCTAATTTCAAAGGCTCTAGCGAGGCCATAGACACTACTTGGATTCCTGAAACTTCAAAGAGAGGTTCTGAGTAGCATGAATCTCAACCAGCCAGTGGTGAAGCTCAGCAGGTGAGAAGGTCCCTTCTGGTCCACCTGACTGGCATAATGTTTTCCAAGGCAGTACTGCCTGGGCAGTAGTGAAGGTCTAAATGAGAGAAGAAAATGAGTGATAGAGCTTGGTGCTCTACAGTCCAGAAAGATCCTGAATAAGAAATGGGGTCCTTAGTAGCCCTTGACCAGTGTCTTTTTTTTGTTGTTTTTTTTTTGTTACTTTTTTGGCAAAGTGCTCCACAACTTGATTACTGATGTGTAGAGAATTCCTTCCTTCCTGTTTTCCTCCCTGCTCCATCTTCCCTTTCAGGTTACGTTTGAGCCTTATTGCTCTTGAACCAGGACACACTGTTCATGCTGCCTTCCCCTGCATCTCCTCCATATCCCTTGTCGTCACCTACTGTCCCTTCTTCCCTAGCCTGAAGAAGTTCAGTGTGTTTGGTTCTTCCTTCGGTGGCTCTATGCCTTTCCTCAAGCCTCTTCCAGTTTCTCCCATGCCCGTTTTTGCAATGGAGATTTGGGAATAGTCATTCAGAGGCTGTTCCTGTGCTGTGAGCCTGGGTTTATCTTCCTGTATCTTCATGTGGATCCCTCTTCGTTGAAGTTCATTTGCTTTTTCATTGCTTTTCCATGAGCCTCTGGTGCCTTCCTGCAGTTCTTCACATTCCCTCATTGGTTTTGCTTCCCTGGGTAATTAAGTGTTAGCAACAAGCTGGATCTCCTTCCTCTCATCCTCTGTTTGTGGCTCATTTAAGACTATTAACAGTGTAGACCAGCCAGGTCCCCCGTGGATCTCCCTGGTGAAATTCTGCTCCAAAACCAGACCATTACCCTCTTGCCATTTTAGGAGGCCCCTTTTCTCCCATCTTTCATAGCAATTTAATTTCTCTGAGTTGCTGGTGAGGAACTTTATGTAGAGACTCCGAAAACCAAGCAGACTTCTCAACTGTATTAGTATGCTTGATGCTTTACAAAGTGATTTCTACTGATTTGCCAGCAGATGCAAAGTTAATAGGGAGAAACATTAAAAAAAATCAGTCAAAAAAGATAACATTATGTTTAGCTCCCTTCCAAACTCTCCAGTTTTGGGTGAATTTGAACTGAGAGGCTTGTGGACCTCATTGTGTCCCATTGGGTAGAGGCAGTTGCTTCTTTTTACCTTGCTTTCCTTTGCCCTGTACTTCTTCTATTGACATAGGGACTGGGGATGTTAT
This sequence comes from Tinamus guttatus, assembly GCF_000705375.1. The sequence goes on along the minus strand of NW_010576448.1, from coordinate 105,438 downwards.
GCTTTGGGTGGCTGAAAAAAGACATTAGACCCTCTCAACCCCCTTGCTGGTGACCACAGCTGCCAAAACACAAATTGCTTAGGTTTTTGGGTATGGCCTCATTTGCTCTGTGTTCCTCCTACACCCTTGGTCCTGGCAGGCTTCCTGTTCCTAACGTGCTGGGCTGCTTATACCTTTTGTAACCTTTTATGTACCTGTTACTCAACATTTTTGCTTGCTTGTGATTTTTTTTTGATTTAGTCTGTCAGTTTGAGCCAATCTATTTTCTACTCTTGGACGCAGGTTAAGCTTTTGAAGGATATCTTCCTGCTTCTATTAATCTCTTACCCTGCAATGCAACGGTGCTAATTTCCTCTTGCATTTTCCCAAGACTTTTGGTAAGGTGGGTAAATATTTATTCCTAGCCGTGAACGTTTTCAAGTGGTGCATGTGCATCCTGCAAAGACATTAACTCATTTACCTACCCCTTTGGGCTTTAGCGAGAAAAAATCATTTTTATGGCGTTCTCCTTTTTTAATTAAGCACATTATGATTTTTTCTTTTGGCCTCCGTTATTCCCAGTGGGATGCGGGGTATTGTGGTGCCAAACGGCTGCCATGGGGGCACTTGACGTCTCGTTGTAGTCGAAGGACGGAACGGGTTGAAGACACAGGGGTTGCAGCGCTGCCCTCCCACGTGTGCAGGGTTAGGAGAGCTGTCAGACCTCCTAAAGAGCTTTGGGATTTGATAGGGGAGGAAAAACATCGCTCCCGTCACTGTCTTATTTTGGCTTCTTCATTTCTTTGCTGAGGAGGGATATTGTGGTGTGAAAATATAAGGGAAGAAATGAAACAGCATCAATTAACTCCTAAGTGCAGTGATGTGTGTGCACAAATGTTCACTTCACTCAATGACAATTTTGAGGGTTATTTTTTTTAAACTAAAATTTTAGTTCATGAACTTGATTTTATACAAGTATGCTTTGTTTTTCTAAAATATCCATGAAAAAAATATTGAAGCGATGTTATAATGGGCTTTCCTTCTTCACACGTATATATATATATAAAGGGGAATAACTGCATTTTTTCTTGCTGCTCCCAATGCAAGTTGCTCTTCCACAAAGCTTGAAATTCCAAGGGTGACATTTTAATGTATGTGAAATTTATTTTAGCTTTGTGCCACTGACAAAATCCTGGAGTTTGATAGAGACTTTCGAATCAAGCACTACGCTGGAGATGTGATGTGAGTCTTTTTTTTTTCTTTCTTTTTTTCCCCACAGAAATCAAGTTGTACCTTCTATTTTTGTCTTTTAACCAGCTTTGAAGTGGTGCAATATTCTGATTTAATACTGCTTCTGGTATGAACCAGAAATAGCTGTCACACAGAATTACAGAGTGCAGCAATTGCTTATCAATTAAATCTCATGCAGTTTCTTGCTATCCAGAGTAGGATTTTGATCTAGCAATTGAAAAAAGAAAAAAAAGAAAAAAAAAGAAGAATATAGAAGAGGGGAGGAATGCTTCAGGGGCAAGGAGGAAAAAAAAATCACTGTTTATTCAAAAAGGCTGCAGTGAGCTAATAAAATCTGTTTTAGACATCTGTTTCATACTGTTATATAATTCTCTAGCTTAAAATTCTTAAATCACTTTGAGCAGCAAAACATAGGTACCAAAATAAATAACCAAAATAAATGTCAGAACAGGGAGTGTTTCTCATTCAGGTTAAAAAGTTTTCTATACCCAAAGTTTACAGCAATTGCTGCAGTATTTTGTAATGATAGGGAGTGAAATGAAGTTGAAGGTGCCCATGTGTTAGAAACTGTTCCCTGGGAAAGTGATATTTGGGAATATCGCTGGCATGACTTAATGGTTGCTTTGGAGTTTTATAACTCCCTGTGCCTGCAGAATCCAAAGGGAGATAATGAGGGAGGAACTTTTACATTGGGCTTAAATTTACCTTTAGTTTATAAAAGCAGCTGGTAGCTGAACAGGGAGTTTCTGGACTTTGTCACTGGGAACACAGGGCTGCTTGCCTTGAGCCGTGGAGAGGAGACGGATTTCAGTAATCTTTCATTATCAAAAGAATCCCAAAGTTGTCTGTGTTATTTTCAAGCATTTGCTAATCACCTGGTTATTGGTTGTTCCTCAGTGTTTCCCAGTGGAAAATTTTCTTTGATGCCAAAAAAGTGGCAAACTAGACACGTGGAAGAGCAAAACTTAATGGATTTAGCACAAACCCAGACTCGTGAGCCTAACATGTGAGCCTGGTTTGGATAGTCTACAACTTGCCCAAGTCCTTTCATGGGTCTTGGCCATCGCACTCTCCAGCTGATCCCACAGCAACACCAGCAGCAGGAGACTCCACTTCTTTACTGTTAACTTTCTTTTCTTTTCCTAGTTACTCAGTCACTGGATTTATTGACAAAAACAAGGACACTTTATTTCAGGACTTCAAGCGCCTCATGTACAACAGGTAGGTATAAAATTGCTAACACACTTCCTTTTATGTCTTATTTGTCGACTTCCTTTTTTATATAGAGTGGGTACTGGAGTAGCTTAATGTTTTCGCTGACATTGTCTTTCCTGCACATATAGTGCATGTGTGCTGGCTGCTGTAGTAAACACTGCTTTGGGATCTGGTGTTTGAATTCCACCCTGACTTGAAAGCTGACTACATTTCAAGATAAAAAGCCCTATTCTGTGTTGGTTTTCCCCTTGTGTAACCTTTAATGTAACTAAATTTGCAGTGTTTGTTTGAACCCAACTCACTGCAACCCAGGTAGCCCTGCAGAGCCTACCTGTGCTTGGTTGGTCATTAACCTGTTATTTTGACCAGTTGCAGATGTAGCAGTACAAATCTTTTTGATCTTTTATCAGTGCTAAAGCTCTTGAGTAGCATTTGTTCAAGAATAACCTTGTCAGACCCCAATAAAAAGCTTTTATTTATTTATTTATTTGAAAGAAAGACTTGGGGTATGGAGAAAAAAAAACAGCAAATAGCACATGCGAAGAGGATTCAGACCTCTGACATGACAAATTTAAACCACTTATCATAAATGAAAACTTTTCCTCGATGAGTGCCATTGAATGTGCTTTAATTCTCCTTTACCCATTGTCTCTCTTGGCCTTTCCCAGGCTTTGCTCAGAGCGAGACAAAATAGCCCAGGAGCTGCTTGCTCAGTTCTGTTTACCTTGCTTAAAAGCTAGTGTGACTATTAACTTAGTTTACAGAGCTGTCATGTTTACTCAGTGTCCTCCTTTGAACAGTCTTGCCCGTCATGTTTTCAAGACTGCCTATTATTTCCTTTTAACGCCAGAAGTCTGCAAAATATTTGCTGCGTAGAAGACTTGCTAAATGTAGCCTCTGGTTGCAGCCAAGTCTCTGGGAAGGGCTGTTTGCAAAGACCACTTAGGGCACGTTAGAGCAAGTGATAGATTGGCCATTAGATCCCCGTAACTGCTCGGGTTTTGTCTCTTCCAGCGCGCTCGCATCCATCATGGCCATCCCAGCTCACCTTCAAGAGAACGTAGAGATTATTTTGTACATCAAGAATAGCGCAGGAGTAAGGCTTGAAATAAATACGGAGTTTCAAGGGAGGATGCTGTGGGCTATGACCCTCCTCTTTCTGTTTTGATTAAATTCCTCTTTACGCGCGTGTCAGTGAGGCAGGCCCTGCTCCCCATAGATCGCTTGTAGTTGTGCTGTCCCGTCAGTGCACATCTCTGTCTGCAGAGGAGAACGCTCTTGCCCTGCTTCTAGGGCAGTGAGCTGTAAGCTTGGGCTATCCATTGCTCAAGAGCGAGGGATGTTTTGGCCGAGAATGTCATGCTGGGTTGGCTGATGAATTTCTGAGCTGAAAACACAGTAGGTTTGGACAGGAGCAAACTGTTGACATCTGAATTGAGTGGACCGTTTACTGCCCTGCTGTGCAATTAAAGAGATTGTCTTCTAGCTCTAATCCTGTGTTGAAGATGATGTGGCCCGAAGGTAAACTGAGCATCACTGAGGTGACCAAGCGACCTTTGACAGCTGCCACCCTCTTTAAGAACTCCATGATTGCGCTAGTGGACAACTTGGCATCCAAGGTAAATACCCCTGTGTCAAAGCTGACTTCGGATTGCCTGCGTGTAGCTTCTCTGTGGAGAGTCATCGTGTCCCTGCTGTTGTCACGAGGCTCAAGTACAAGCTGATCAGTGCCAGATTAGCTTGCCTTCGGACAGCAGGCAAAGTACCTTTTGGGAAAAGAAACACAGACTTGTCCGATTTCCTCCATTCCTTTCATTTGCTGAGAGAGAGGGTGCAAAGCAAGACTTTGTGATGCTACTAAATAATGTATATGTACAGTTTTTGGCAGAAAGTGTTGGCTTGGAAAGCACAGCTTTGTGCAAAGGGACTTGGTGGTGGGGTGAAGTTGGAACGAGGCTGTTTAAACACAGGGCAGCTGAGCTGCCGAAGGAGCAGAGCAGTCCCTCGTGTGAGCAGAGATCACCAAGACGCGTCTCAGTGTTGCTGCTGCTGGGTGACCCTGCTGGACTCCTGGCATTTCGGTAGTGACGTGGAAGGGGGACGCTGACCACAGAAGAGCAGTGACCCCAGAATGAGGGTATATGCTAACAGGCAGAATAATTAAGCAATAATGGGCAAGGTTCAGACCATCTTCTGGGGAATTGTGGTAGCAAAGGAAACATCCATGGCCTGAGGTCTGGAGGGGGATGGAACATGAACACGGATGTGGGAAAGCTTTGGAGAAATGATGACCTTTGTACAAATAAGAGCAGCCCGAGAAGAGTTTAAGTGATAGCTGGTATTTTTTTGCTTGAAAATGCACGACTTTAGGCAGGCAATGTTGGTAGAAGTGAGAGAGGTCCCTACACCACTGCCTGTGCAGCCAGGAGCTGTCCCCCATAGGGAAACCTAAACTGGTGGCAATGGGGAAGCTGACTGTGGCTTTGATGGAAGTGGGGGCCTTTTATTTTAATGCGATTTTTTTTCCCAAGGAAATAAGATGTACATGATCTACCCCTCCCGATAATTTGTTGGGCAGCTCTAACTTAAACTTGATATAGAACCAAGAAAGTTTATTTTTTTGCGTGTTGTGAAAATGAGAGGAAAAAGATTGATTGCTGCCCCTTGTTGTGAATGCAGATCTCCTCCGTGTGAGCCAGCAGCGATCAGACACATCACGGGTTGTCCCTTGTGTAGCCAAGCAGGCAGGGGACCTGCGGCGCTGCGGGGAAGAGCTCTGAGCAGAGCACACAGGACCTGCTGGGGGTTGTACGAGTGGGTTGGGATCCAGGGGAAGGTGGCAAGGAGCAGCTGGGGGGAAGATTCAGCAGATGTTTGGGGAATAACTCAATTTGCTGGTTTATCTGAAAACAAAAAGTTATTCTAGGTCACCTTGTAATTGGACAAATAAAATGGACAGAAGAAAGTCTTGTGTTGTGGTGGTTGGAACAATTCCTGCCATTTACAGGGGGAGATAGAGGGTTTAAATTGTGCATTATCCATCCTTTGAGTCAGTAGGTACCAAAATTCACCACTGAAGGCCTCCTGGCTTACGTGGCTTAGTTTATCATCGGCATCCCTGTCAAAAAGGGCGACCTTTTTTCCAAGAATAGACCATGAATGGGAATTGCTTCCAGCTCCAGGTTAAGCCAGTGGCCTCAGACCTGCCTTGTCACCATGGACCTGCCTACCAACCTCTGAATCAGATCTCAGTGCTTGGTTGAACGTGGCCACGATTGCCAGGTCTGTCCCACGTGCCTTGCTGGGCCGCGGTGGGACCAGGCTCTGCCCAGCAAGGGCTCTGCCCGGCCAGCCCTGTTATCCCCTCTGGGGCCTGTCTTATCCATCCTTGACAATTGTGGCCTCAGGACCTCTCTGAGGTAACTTTGGGGGCACTAAATAACATGGGCATATTATTAGCAAGCTAATACCTCTGGGCATCCAAACCATGTTTTGTCGGACGCTGGCTCAGCCACCGCCTCTTCCAGGGGGACGCGACTCATTGCAATTACGGGTGCTGCGGTTCCTTCCCTTGAGTCGTATGATTCATTTTTCCGGGACCGATGTTGTACTTCTGGGGATCCAACAATGACAACTTGGGCATGTCTGCCTGCGGTTTGGACCCCGCAGAACTTTTCTGGGAAGCCAGTGGCAACAGCTGATGAAAACCAGCCCTGTGAAAACAGGGTTGCACAAGTGGTGGGCTAGCTGCTGTGGTCTGCAGATGTCAGAGGGATGAGTTTCGTAGCAGTTGTTGGTCTATTTTTCAGCTCAAAATCCACCTGGGTCACTCAGTCTGGTTTAATACCTCCCTCTAAACTCCGTTAAACCACATTTGTGTGCTCTATGGAACAGAATGACAATCCCCAAATTCCTCTTCATTGGTACTTGCTTGCTTTTCTAGAAAACCTTCAATGGTTTCGGAGGAGTTGGCCATGCCATTAAGCTTGTCCTTTGGGAAAACAGTTCCCAAAGATCCTTATTTGGTGAGCAGGAGTGAGTCAGAAAGCAGTTGGCCGAGCTATGGCTCGTGTGTCCTTAATGACAGTGATTTTTGGTGTCATTTCAGTAGATATTTCAGGCTTTTTCTAAAGCTGTCTGCAGTTCTCTTGGGTCATTTGTTTTTCTATTTCATGCTCCCTTCTCTGTTTCCATGCCAAAAAAAAAAAAAAGGGATTCTTGAGCTTTGCTTTGCTGCTGGAGAAGTTTGCTTGGACGCTGTGTTTGCAGAGATCTCCAGGTACTGTTGTGTGTTAGAGTGGAACCAGCTTATGCTCATGCCTGGGGGACCGAGTCCTTGAAGTGCTTCTGTAAATTGTGGCAAAATGTTCAGTTGGACATTTTTGGAATGGCAGATGTTAGTAGAAAGGAGAAGAAAGAAGAATAAAGAGCTTTAGTTGCACATGACAAATGAAAGAGCTCTCATATATAACAAACCACAGTTTTGTGTCAATGAGAATTAGATGGCATTGAAAATAAATACTCAAAGTAGAGTTTTATTGGGCAGATGTGAGTTCAAGTTCATATTACGTATCTCAGTTTGAGTGAAATTCAGGTAAGAAACCGTATAACAGTCATTTTTTTGTAAAACGTAATATGTGGGTCAAATGCTCCTGTCAGGGTAAGTAGCTTGAAAGTGTTGGTTACAATGCAAGAAATGTTCACAAATACAGATTTAACCTTACAAGCTTGTATCGACGTTGATCCTTACAAGTATGTGATCTCGCGAATAATGCGTTTGAAGGATGCTGAGCTCAAGTGGCTCTTATCACTCCTGCTATCCTGAAAATACGATAATCCTGCAGACGTACGCTGCGAATCCTCGGGCAGAAACACACAGCAGGTAGAGCTAAGGGCCTCTGGAAGACAAGAAAGGAAGGAAGAAGGTGGTTTTACAGAGCTGCCATATGCCATGGGACATTTCTCAAGCACGCAGTTTTCTGTCCATGCTTTCTCTTGAGTATTTGGTCTTTGGATCACTCTGAAGGTGCTTTGGCTGTCACTGTTATAAATGATGAGCCTCTCCAGGAGCTCTCTGTAGACGTTCTTTTTTTTTTCCCCCCCTTCTCTAGCTCCTTTTGCCTCTTTTGTCTGATTTTTTTTTTTTCTTCCGTACCTCTCATCTCCAATCCATGCTGACAGGCTTCATCTCTCGTAAGTTACAATGTCATCATTGTGACTGACTGGACATCTCCAGCCCAAGTTTGTCGGCTCCGTGTCCTAACCTTCTCTCATCCAACAAGCCGTAAACTTTGGAGGGGAAATCTCTCAGAGAGGAGCTGGTGAGGGTGCAAAGACTTCAAGTTTTGTTTCCTTTCGGTTTATTTTCTTTCAACTTTACAACTCAAGCTTGATTTAAAAATAATAATAATAATAAAAAAAATACAGATTGCCACTAGGCATCTAAACAGCTTTCAAGACTAGGGCTTTTGTGTCTCTCTCTCTCAGTTTTTCTGTTTTGCAAAAGGCAGCTTCTAGTCCTGACAGCCTCAGGGTGCAATAACGAGACGGGGATAATCATCCCCCCGAAGAGATGAGGCTGGTGGGATTGGAAGCACGGAATAATCTACTTTAGAGTTTACCCTCGTAGCTTGCGTTGCTGAGAGGCTTTAATTGCACTGTAATTGCACTGATAGATGATCTCCTGTCTGCGCAGGAGCTTCCTGTTTATGCTTGCCAAAAGGAAAGCAGCATTTTGCCTTCTGCCTTCTACGTTGAATGCAGATACTGTCACTCACTCCTTTGTGTCGGGCTTGGAGTCAGGGAGCAAAGATTTTTATTTCATTTTTTTGCATTGAGATATGCCACATCTTTGATGGTCAAAGACATGAGTGACAGCCCAAGCAGGCTTAGCTGGGGTAAAGGGAATTTGGGTATTTATGTATTTGCAAAATTTACAGGAATGTGTGGCTGTGAACTGGGACATTGTAATGTCACTAATGAGTGAGTGCAACCCTTTCCCTCGAGGCTGGCAGGAGCTTTTTTGACTTCGTGCTCCTAATTTGCCCTTTAACTCGCTTCCTGCTGTCCAGTAAGCTCTGAAGATCTAGTAATGCTATAGATTGTTTGCATATTAAATATTTGTGTTATTAAACTCATCAAAAGCCCTATCCTCCAAATATTTGTGTTATTAAACTCATCAAAAGCCCTATCCTCCTTTGAATACCACTGTGTTGCATTTGATGTCGAGGGCATATTTGGCATGTTCTGTCTTCTTTCTGATGTTAGTGACTCGATTGCTAACACCAGGATAGCTCAGTGGCTGAAGGGAGCTAATGTGTGGAAGAAGTAGTGGCCCAAGCTGAATATTAGCAAAAGGAGATGGAGGGAATTGCAGACCGTTTACCTCTGTAATTGCAGACTCTTTCATAGCTTCTAAGCTATCTGTAATTTAGGGAGGTCTCTGTATATCCTGCAGTTTTCATAAATATCTTATTTCCAGTTCGTTAGGAGACTCATTATGGCTGATAGATGACTTGGCCTTTGTTTCGTGCTAGACCATTTAGAGATTACGGTACAGAGATTATCAGATGCTGCCATCAGGTCCAGCAAACTGCTGTTCCTCATCCGTAATAACTGCTCTGAACACATCAAACCAGGCTTCTGCTTTGACCTGTTGTGCAAAATAAAATGGGTGTTGAGTTCAAAGAGGCTGCTTTGACCTTCAAGCCCTGACAGATGATGTCCGGGAGAGGGTTTGAAGAGCTCAGGTGTGTTCCTGTGCCACAGCGGATTTCCCCGACTGAAGTTGTCACCCGTGCAGATTGCCTGTTTGGGGAGGTGGTAGGAGATCGCTGACACCCTTGTTGCCATCTGCGTTAAGGGCAGAAAGGCCTTTCAGGAGAAAGTCAAAGAAGGTGAAGCATAAATCTCTTTTAAAATCCTAGAATTGCCTTTCCAGAGAGCTCAGCCAGTTACTTGGAATAGTGAGGAAAGGAGCCAAGCAACACTCATG